>PYIU01000005.1:4205000-4470000 GCA_003415625.1 Aquanectria penicillioides | reverse complement strand
AGCAGACATCTAAGTCAATATTTTCAGTCAAGTTCAGACAAGAGAAGGGTAAATAGAGCAAGAGAGGGTAGGTGCCCCTTGAAGCTTATACCTTTATAGATATTTTGCAGACTTGAAGCAAATAAAGAGATGATTGTAGATAAGTACACTGATATATGAAGCAGGAGGGAAGATGGTGTTGAATATGTAGCAATTTGATACCGAATAAAGAGAGAACAACTAATATTTATATTTAATCACTCTTCACTAAAAATACTCGACATCTTTTTATGCAAGTCTTGCCGCCCAATTCGACCCCATGGAAGCCCACCAGCGCTAAGAACAACAACCGAGAATCAGTTTAACCGCCGGAGACCAGGGGATATGCTTCAATCCTTTACATGATGAATCCCTAAATCCACTAAAATTAGAAGTACTTAGAAGTTCGTTGGTCTTCAGTGTGGTTGTTGATGTGCTAGTACGGAGTAACCAACAGACTTTTCAAGCGAAACAGCTGATTCGATATCCTGTGGGTCACTGTACCCAAAGGCCCCACTTACAACATAAATGCCCCGGGGGGTTGGTTCTATGATTACCATTTCTCGTTTATCTTAGCCAACAGCCCCACGATGAAGGCACGAAATACGGCCAAGCTGGCGGTGAGGTGTGTGAACGGCAAGACTGAAAACAATTACATACAATGAAGGTTTTGGCGACAGGTTCACAAAACAGGATGCTGGATGACTTGCTTGAGGGTTCTTGACAAGAGATAATAGCACGGCCATCGAAGATTGCGCTGCATAAGACTGCCCTGAACCAGAGACTTCGCCGAGGCTAAAGTCGGAGCATATACCGTTTTTGAAAAAAATGAGTTAACAATCCCCTCTTTCACAGAACGCTTTCCTACGCACGGCCAGGGAGGAATGTCGATGTTGGCGATATTGTTGATGTTGTTGGTGATGTCGTTAGCAACATCGCAGGATGCAGGGTTGTACGCAAGCGCCCCATCAACTGCCATCTCCACATCGAACCCCGCAGCTCTCCTTCCGCCAGTAAGTAAGGGAGAATAAACGCCGACTACGGCTTGATAATTTAGAGTTTGGCGCCGGGTCGATTTCTTCAGCCTGAACACACCACATGCCTTGAAAGGACCTGCAAGGGATATGCGAGACCTCCTTGCCTTCAGCCTTGGCTGAAACGTGAACCTGCAGCTTTCCACAACTTGGTGCCATTTCACGCTATGAAGAATGGGTCCAGTCCCGAAATTAGTTATTGCAGGTAGGTACCTTCAAGGCTCTTCGTGCACCTGCCTGCAAGGGTATAGAGTTGAATCTGGAATATCTCTCGTATCGCCTAGCTTCTGTTCGAATCTGAAAAATAGGGTCTGCCGCAAGGCTGTAGTCGAAGAGCGGTTTCTTTCGAACCCCGGGAGGCGCTTAGGGCGGCGAAGATGTGGTGACCGAAGTTTGACCGCTTGTACACCTTGCCAGGCTTCCAAGCGGCCGTGTACAGTCGTTTAGTGGGTGGATCTAATCAATAGTTCAACATTGGATTAACTGCCGCAGGAGCCAGAAAGTACCGGTAGAGTGACAAAACAGTACGACGAGCACCAATTCCTTCCCAGTCCTTCCCAGTCTAACTCTAAAAATGGAACACAGCAGTTGCAGAAGCTGTGTACTTTGCTTCCAGAAATACAACCTAGATCGTAGCCAACACCTAACAACCTTCGCCAAAAGTCCTCACAGGACCAACACTAAAATGACATCTAAGATACCCACTAATTCTTCCGACGCCGTTCTGCCTCTCGCGAAATTTTCTTGAAAAAAGCGTTTTGATCACCTTTCTTCTTCTTCAACGCACTGTTGGCCGATTTGTTCTGCTCGATGTAGGCCATGTCCTGCGCACCACTAAGTTCGCCAAGTACACCAGCTGCTCGTCTGACCTTGCCCTTCTTCTTCCCTCGACCACCACCTTGCTTCGCACCATATAGATAATCAGTCTCAACATCTTCCTCCATCGAAGTCTCGTTGTCAATCAGTGTGCGCTGGAGCAACTCCCGCCGCTCAGAAGCCGTAGCGAACGCGAGATCAGGCATCTTGTCTATACCAGCAAGCTGCGTGATCACCTTGAAGGCGTAGCCTTGGTCCACAAGGAATGCCTGGCGCTTCGAAGAGTAGTACATTTCTTGTGTGTCCTTTGATACAAGGGAGTAAAAGAATGCGTTAAATCCCTCGTCGTTTCGGCGTTTAGCTCGCAAGATACGGCCGAGTCTTTGGGCTTCCTGACGACGGGAGCCAAAGTGGGAAGAGATCTGGATCAGACAAGTCGCCTCAGGAAGATCTAGCGATGTATCACCGATTTTAGAGAGGAACAAGGTATTAACTAAAGGATTGCGTTGGAAGTTTTCGAGGATCCTGATGCGTTCTTCCTGCCCAGTGCCACCGTAGATAAAAGCCTTCCCAAGCTTCAACGCATATAGCTTGAGAGAGTATAGTTCGTCTGAAAATACGATGATCTTGTCGCCGCGTCCTTCATGATAGTTGATGAGGTATTGGCAGGCCTGGAATTTGGTAGGGTTGATAGCGCCTAGAGTTCGTTTCATTCTGGATGGCAGCTGTAGGTATTTCTCATAGAACTCAGTTGGCATCGGGCACCAGACCTCTGCACATTGTACCCTTGCAATATGCCCTTGCTGAGATAGCTCCATCCAGTTCGCTTCGTATAGCTTGGGCCCAATAAGGAAATTAAGATGTGAGATCTTATCGTCTTCGCGTAGTAAAGTAGCTGTGAGGCCGAGTTTGGAGTGTGATTTGATCGATGAAATAACCCTCCTGAAAATATTCGCTGGGACAACGTGTACCTCATCAAGGAGCATTAAACCCCATTCCCGGCCTTGTAAGAAATCCATCATCTTCTTAGAGTCGTAAGATCGCTCGCGGCTGTTAGTAACCATCGAATATGTCGTGACAATAACGCCAGTGCTGCCGGAGAATCTGCTTTTATTCTCGGCAGTGAATGTGGTGATGTCGTCTGGATTGATGTTGGACCATTTCAAAAACTCTTGACGCCACTGGACCGCAGATACTGAGCTCGTGCAGAGAACGATAACACCCTTCCTAATCGTGCATGCAGCCGTGATGCCGACCAAAGTTTTTCCAGCGCCACATGGCAAAACAATGATCCCGCTTTTGGCTCGGCCATTACCGAACATCTTGCTCAGGCTCTTCTCTTGATATGGTCGGATCTGGGTACTCGGTCGCAAATCAATCCCCAAATCGGGGTTCACGTTGTCAAAGCGGAAGTCGTACTCTTCGAGGATAGGGTAAGATAAATCCAGGCATCGCTTCTGTACTATTTCGACGGCGCTGTCGGGAATCTCGAAGGCATGGACATCTTCCTTCTCGTCGTCGTAGTCATCGTCATTCAATGCAGCGTTAAGGTCGGCGTCGGTATTCGATGTTAAAGCGTCCCTTTTAATGTTTTGAGGGAGATTGGCTTGCCGAACACCCGCCGCGTTCTTGGTTCCAGGGATGACCAGCCCACTCATCGCCGGTGCACGCGTAGTAGTGATCTCGTCCGAGCCCTGCACTCGAAGCGGGCCAATAATTTCGTCTTTGAGTAGCGCCTGAAGAATCTCTGCATCGATACTCTCGACGAAATATTTGTTGTCCTTTAGGACCAACTTCACTTTCCCGTAGCTCTTCGTACAGGACTTGATAAATTGCTTGATACTCGGTGGAAGTTCGGTCTTGAGGAATCGGTCCAGGGTGTTGATAATATCTGCAGGATTTAGACCAACAGAGACAGCAGCATAGAGACTATGGGCCGTCAGGGCATACTCGTGGAGGAACGCCGGTCTGGATCTAGGCTCCGCAATCGTGATGAGAAAGTCGGTCGCCTGGTCTGCCAAGGGACTAAACCTTTCCAATATGATGACTCCCCTATTGGGGTCAATCCATAAAGGGCGGTTTCCATGATCGGATTTGAGTGGGAGGTAGGAGAAGTCCCGGTCGCCGAAGTAATGTGTTGCAAGAGTATGTCTGCCTTCGTCCTGGCGATGAAAACGGTTGCTAGACACTGCCCAAGAGTTCACAAACTTATCTGACTCTTCCTCCAGTTCTCTCTCCTTCTCTTTCTGAACTTCTGTTATGTTGTCATCGAAATCGTCGTTGGTGTCGGAAAACGTGTTAGGGCTATCAACGTTTCGGGGAGTCGCCGGGCCTGGGGTCGAGGTACCAGAAATCTTGCCGACCTTAGCAGAAATAGAGGTCGCATCTTTAGCTTTTCTCTTAGGGGGCATTGTTGCGAAGCAAGTTTGGCGCAACTAGCCGGTCCAATGAACTTGGTGTTGAGGTCGAGAAATTGGACTTGTTCCAACAAGAAGATGGATTCCAAAAGCTGACTAATACTATTGCTAGGCAGCTGTCTCACGTGCTCGCCCTTAACATTCACTCATACTTAGGTCTGTGCCTAAAAGCCACTACCCATTGAGGTATTACATCTCAATATCTTTAGATAAAGGAACATATCACGTGTAGATTAGATAAGAACCAACCTACCCTATACCTAATGCATGAGCCAATTAAGCAGAATTCCTTTAGGGTGTGATCGGTAATGCCGGACAGTTCTGAGAACAAAACAGTTTCTGCATAAGTCACCGCCAAGACGCCGCCTTCCTTAATTAGTATGTGTATTTCCGTGCATAATGGCGAATGCACTGTCCCACTTGTATAATTCTTGAAAAAATGACTCTCCCCCTGCTTTTCAATATACCACACTAGCCGGGGCCGCTTAAAATGCTAAAAACAGTCTAAATGCCAAGAAATATAGTGTTTTTACAGCCTTATAGCAAGTTGTTTTAAACGGCTCTATAGCTCTTATTTAAAACAACCTACTATAAGGCTATTTTATAATTATAACTATTAAAGATAGCCTTTATAGTTAAATTAGGGCTTAATACTAACTTTATTAAATACTTAATTATTAATAACTATGATATTAATAATCTTAATTTAGCTTTAGCTATATTAGTATTTATTTAATCCTTTAAGTAGGCAATTTTATAGGCTAAAAATAGTCTTTATAATTAAAGCTTAAAATAGATATAGAATTTAGCTATTTTTTAGGCATTTTATTATTAGCTTTTTAAGGCACTTAATATAATATTTAAAGACCTTTTTTATATAAGAAAAAAGTGTATTTTTTAATCTCTATAAATAATTATAGATTAATATAGCTATATTTAATAAATAGCATTTAAATTTTAAGCAAAAAGTTATAATATTTCTATAGATTATAGCATTTAATAAGCTATAAAAAAATATAATCTATTAGTTTTAAGTTAATTAAAGTATAGTTTTATTAATATTCTATAAGCTTATTAATTTAATGCAATGTTTATATATTTAATTTATTTATTAGCTAAAGCACTATAATCTCTTTTCTTTAATTAAGCTTAATAATAAGTTTATATAGTTTAATAAAGCTATAAGCACTATTAATAAAACTTATATTCTTACCTTTATCCCTTTTTAGCAGTAAAAAAGGTTTTAGTTAAAAAAAAATATAATATTATAGAATATACTTATAGCAGTTAACTTTAAGGGATGCTTTATATATATTTTTATTAATATAAAAAGGTTAATAAATAATACTATATTAATTTAGTATATATTAATAAAAAGCTTTAGAATATTTAAAGGGAGATTTTATTTTATTAATATTAAGTTTAGGGCTTATTAAAGGATTTTAATTCTATATTTAAGGTTTTTATATTATCTAAAGGACTAAAAGAATATTAATAAAAACCTAAAGATAAAAAAGGAAGTATATAACTATTATTATATTAAGCTATATACTATTATTAAGATAGTCTTTAGGTATTATAAGCAAAAGTTTAAGATTATTTACTATAGTATTGCTAAATACTTATTTAATAATTAAATTTAAATTATATATATAGTTATTAGCCTCTATAACTTTATTTTTATTGCTAGAATTAAGCTTAATACTAAAAGATAGAAAAGAAATGCACTTTTAACTATTATAAAGCATTAGGCCCTTTAAAGGGCTAGAAATTAAGTAAACTGCATTATACTATTTTAAATAGGCAAGAATATAAGAGATTTAATAGTAAAATAGATCTAAAAGTTATTAAAAGGGTAGAAAATAATAAAATTAATAATATATTAAAGTTAAAATTATAGTATTAAAATTAAAGGCTAAAGTAAAGCAAAAGCAAAAGCTTAAGGATATAAGCATAAAGCAATAAAAGATATATAAATATATATATTAAGTAGACCTTTAATCTTTTTAGCTATTAAAATATATATATTTTTATAGTAAATTAATTAAATAGCTATTAGCAAGCTATAATAACTTTATATTTAAGTATAATAACTTTATATTTTTAAAAATTCTTATCTCTTTAAATAACTTTATTACTATATAATACTATACCCTATATTATTAATTAAAATATATTCTTAAGCTGCCTATTAATCTATACTTCTTTTCTTTTTTTAGTCTTTAAAGAATTTTAAATAATAGTATTTATAGGGTTTTTACTAATTTAAGCTATAATTTAAAGGTATTTATCTATCCCTTACTTTTATATTATAAAAAAATAGTCCTTAATAGCTTATTTTAGATCCTTTAAACTTAATAGATATAATATATATTTATGCCTTTAAACCTTCTATTAAAATAATAGCTCCTTTATATTATTTATTATTATACTTCTTTTTTAGCTCTTTAACCCTTTAAAAGCAAGCAATAAAAGAGAATTTAATAGAATTTAGCTAAAAATATATTTAGCTATTCCTTAATGCAATAAACTTTTAGATAAAATAAAAGGTATTTTAATAGATATAATAGCTGCCTCTTTAGGATTAAATGCATTTTATAGTAATAAAGATATTAATATTATACTTTAAATATTACTTATATTACTATTGCCTTTATTAAAGGGATTAATTTCTATATTTATATTTTAATGCTATTAAAATGCAATATTATTATTAGCTTCTATAATTATTTTATTAGCTAAAAGGTTATTTAAAAATATCTTAAATTAAATTTTAATAATAATTTCCTCTTTAATTAAAAGGCTATTATAAAGGGCTTTTTTTTACTATTTATAGATATTTTTCTAAGAACTTCTCTTAATTATTAAAGCTTATAGAAAGCTATTTAATTTTTTAATTATAATCTATTCTAAAAGTATATTTTATCTTTTAAAATACCCTTTAAAAGTTATAAAGACTTTAAAGCTTACTTTTAAATACCTTTATATTCTATACTATACTATTTTATTAATCCTTAAAGGGATTAATAAAGGATTAAAAAAGGGTATAAATTATTAAGTTCTTCTTACTATAAAGCTTTCTATTAAGTTTAGCTTTATAAAGACAATCTAAAAAGAGAAGGGTTTAATTATAAAACTATTATTAATTTTATAGGTTTAACCTTAATTGTAATATATTAAATAGTTAGCTAGCTAGTAGCTAATAAAATAAATGCTATAGTAGTTTTATTAATAATCCCCTATACCTAAAGTATTTTTTCTACTTAAAAGAAGTGCCTAAAGTAAATAAGGCTATTATAAAGTCTTTAAATTTAATGTCTTTTTAAACTATTAAGGCTGCAATAAAATTAAAGGCAATAAGGCAGCTATTTAAAATAGGCTTAAATAAGTTAAAATAAATATAAAATAGTATTTATTTAAAGTTATATTAATTTATATAATAAATATATCTTTTAATATTTATTTTTAATTTTAATTAATATTATTAATTACACTTTTAAAGAATTAATATTAGCTATAATAGCTATTAATATTTACTATAATAGCCTTACTTTTTATTATATATAAAATAAAATATTATTATTTTAAGCTAAACCTTACTTAAAATTATAACTTTATAACTTAACTTTCTTTTTTTATTTATATAATATACTGCCTATATTTATAGCTAGCTATAAAAAGCTATAAATAGTAAGCTTAAAGTTCTTAATTAACTTAAGGCTATTAGCTAAAAGCAATAGAACCTTATATTAATCTTAACCCTAACCTTAAGCCTAGCTTTAACTATAAGCCTTATAGTAACTTTAATTTTAACTTTAATCTTTTTAGTAAAGTTAAGTCCTTATTATATATAACTAGCTATAAGGGCAAGTGCTTAATAAATACTTTTATAATTAAAGATTAAAGCTTAAATTAAGCTAAAGGTTTTATTTTATACTTAAGTGGCATTTATAAAAAAATTAAATTTATTTATAAATATAATATAAATTATAATAAAGGCCTAATAAACTTAAGAAAGTAAGGCAGTAAGCACTCTATTAAGAAATAGTATATATTATATATATAAATTATATAATAAATAGTACTCTTAAATAGTTAGCCTTTATATCTCTTAAGTAAAAGTTAATAATCTATAACTATATTTATACTTTAAAACCTATTATTATAATAATCTTAAAATATAAATTAAGTAAAGTTTAATATATAATTAATTATTACCTATAGCTAAACTATTAATTTTAATATAACTATAGAGCCTATATATATGCCTTTTAATATAACTATAAAATAAATAGTATAATAGTTTTATTATTAAAATTATTACTTTTAATACTATTTATAATAAAATAAATAAAATATAATAAATAATAGTAATTACTTTTTTTTATTATATAGCTATAGTTTTTATTAACTATTTAAAAGTTAATAATTTATAAAGGAATAATAGAAATATTAATAAAATTATTAAAATTAATAGTAAGAGCTAAATAAATAAAACTAGCTAATTTAAAAAGGAATTCTTTTCTTTTTAAAACTAAACTGCAATTAATAAGCTATAATTAATAGATTTAACTATAATTTAAAGGTTTTAAACCTTTTTATTATAAAACCTAATTTATACTATAAAAGAAGTTATTTTAGTAAATTCTTTTATTTTTAATAAATTAAAGGATTTATTTTATTAAATATATAATAATAATAGCAAACTATAAAATATTAATTAGCCTTAAAAAGAAGCTTTCTTTATTTACTAAAATATTATTAACTAATATATAGTTATATTTACTTAAAAAATAATTAAAAGCATTATTTTAAATATTAAAATAATAGAACTAATATTAAAAAAGCGCTTAAAGGTATAATACTTAAGCTCCTTAAAGGACTTTAACTATAATTAAGAATTTATAGCTAGTTAAAAAGGATCTATTAAAAAAAGGCAATAACCTTTAATACCTTTAATTAAAGACTTTTAATAGAGAAAGAAAAAAAACTAATAAATAATTTACTATTTCTATAAAAACTACTATAGGATCTATTTTAATAAAGAAAGGGAGATTTAATAGACCCTAAAGAATTAAAGAGTTTATTAAGTAAGGGCTAAATATTAACCTTAATCTTATTAAACCTAATACTAATAGAGATAAATTCTATTAGCAGTTAAAAAACCTTTAGTTTAAGGGAATTATTAGAATCTTTTAATATTATTAAGTAAAGTATAAAACTTAACCCTTTAATAGCAATAATATAAGCAATTTACTAGCAATTAAAAAAAGTAAAACTATTAAATTAAGCGCTATTTATAAAAAAAGTTACTATTGCTTTAATAAATTCTATATTTTAAGCTAAAGTTTAGCTATTAAAGGCAAGCACTTTAGCAATAGTTTAAAATTACTATATTAAGCCTTTAATTTTATCTATTAAAGAGCCTTTATTAATTAAATAAAATTAGAAATTAAGGATTTATAAGTAAAGTTAGCCTTATAACTTATAGTATTTAAGGTATAAAAATAAAGGTATATTAAGCTATATAAATAGTTTTTTATATTAATTACCCTTAAAACTAATAATATTAAAACTACTTTAATAGAATATAAAAGTATTTAATTAAGTATTAACTTTTATATTAAAGTCTTATAAAAATAATATTTAACTTTAAGATATAGGCCTTTTTTAGCTTAATATAAAAGAAAGGGATATTAATAATAAAGATATATTTTATAATAAAAAATAAATTATTTTTAGTAATATTAAACTATAGATTAATGCATTTAAATCTTATTAAATAAATGCTAATTTTAATACTTAAGAATATATTTATATAAATTTATAGAGTTTATTCTATAGATTTATATTTATTTAATATTACTATTAATTAAATTAAAATAAAAGGGAAAAGCTATAAAAATAATTAATTAATATACTATATATATACCTTTATAAAGAATTTAAAATAAAGCTAAATAATATAATAAAGTAATTAAAATTAACTAAATATATTAAAATTAATATTATAAAAGATATTTCTATATAAGTATTTATTATAAAAGTCTTTATAAAAAAGTAGGCTCTTAACTATATAGTTAATATTTAGCTCCTTTTTGCAGTCTATATAAGGCTAAATCTAAAGCTAAAAGTGCTTTATTTAGCATTAATAGTATAAAATATAAAGTTCTTATTCTTAAGAGTAATTAATAAAAAGCAATATTAGCTTAAAGATAAGCTTTAAGCTATACCTTAAGGGATTAATAGATTTAATATAAAGAAGGCATTTATTGCTAATAAAAGCAATAGATTTAATAATATAACTAAAAATAAAGAAGTGCATTAAAAATACTAAAATAAAGGAAACTATTTTAATAGATAGTATTAAATTATATCTTTAAAGCGCTTTAATAACTAAAAAACTTAATATAGAAACTTAACCCTAAAGAAGCTTAAAATAAACTAATAGAAGATAAAACTTTAATAGAATAATTAATTATATAAATAATAGAGAAATAATAACTATAATATATATATATTTACTTAAAAGTAAAATAATAAAAATTAACTGCTTTTATAAAGATTTAATTAATACTAATATTAAAAAGAAGCCTTAAATAGTAAAGCTAATCTTTTAAAGGTTTAGCTATACTATAATAATAAAGGATTCTATTAAAGATATTAAGAACTATTAAATAGTAAATATATATTAATAGAAAAAGAAAATAATTTTAATAAATTATTAAAAAGTTCCTTTATTAAAAAAAATAAAGATAATTTAACTTTTATAAAAGTCTATTATATAAATAAAAGAAAAATAAAAGATATAAACTTTATATTAAAAATAGGCTAAATTATTAAAGCTATAAATAGACCTAACTTTTATTAATATTTAAAAAAGAAAGTAAATACTTACTTTAAGCTATTAATTAAGTTTAATAATAAAGGTAATTTCTATAATATCTATATTAATACTAAAACTTTAATAGTTTTAATTAATAAAAAATAGTTAAAAGCCTATATAATAAAAGTAATATAAAAGCAATAAGCCCTAAAGAAAGTAAATAGAGTTAGTGCTAATATAGAAATCTTAAAATTAATTACCTTTAACTTTTATATACCTAAAATCGCTAAAAATAAGAAAATATTTATATATTTTATAATAACTATAGATATTATAAAATAATTAAAACCTAAAATACTAATAAAAATAAACTTTCTATTTAAGTATAAAGCTAAAATTAATTTTATTAATCTTAATATTATATTTTATTTAGCCTATAATATAATCTTTAAGGTAAAAGTATTTTAAATGTATTAAAAGAACTTTATTAAAATAGTAATTAATATAAATATAATAATAATTATATTAAAGAAGATTGCTTTTATTTAAGTTAATTAAAAGGACCTTTTTAACTTTAAAAATGCTTAAGGAAATCTAAAGGCCTATTACTTTTAATCCTTTTATAGCGCTATTTTTAATGCTATAATAAATAAAACTACCTTAAGATTAATTTAGATTTATAATACTAATAATAAAAAGCTAGTTATAAAATAGCAATAATAAATAGAATAAATTGCTAATTATAATAGAAAGAAAAAAGCTAATTATATTAAATTAAATAAAAGTATTTCTAGCCTATAAGAAAAGGAATTTAACTCTATAAAAGGATTTTTAGCTACTATAAAAGGAGATAATCTATTAAAAAAAAATAAAGGATTTAACTTATTTAAAGTTAATACTAGCACTTTAAGCTATAAAGTTTTTAGACCTAAAGATATTTTTAATATTAAAAATAAATATAAAGTATATATAGCCTATTTAAATTAAATAATAGTAAAAAGAATTTATAATATAATAAATAGATATAATATTTATAAAAATAAAAGGATTATTTCTATACCTAAAGAAATAAAGATATAAATAAATCTAATAGATAGATAGTAAAACTAAAAACATATAGTTAAGAAATATCTATTAGGCATTAAAGACTATACTTTATTAAATAAAAAATATAATAAGCTATAAGCAAAAAGTAAAATAGAACTAATAAACTAACTAGCCCTAATAGTATGCCTTACTTTTATTATTTAAAGGGTAGTAAATAGCAAAAGGAAAGAGAGAGTTATAATTAATTTATAACTATTTAATTAACTAGCTATACTTAATGCCTACCCTTTACTTAATTAATCTAATATTATAGCTAATATAAAAGGTAAGAAATTTTACTTTATAATAAATAGATTAAGGTTTTTTTATTAGCTGCCTATTTTAAGTATCTATAGAAACTATATAGTTATTATATTTAATAGAGGACTTAACATTTTTAATATTGCATTAATAGAATTTAAAAATGCACTAGCATTTATATAAAGGTTTATAGATTAACTTTTTAAGGAATATAAACACTTTATATAAGCTTATATTAATAATATAATTATCTTTTTTAATATCTTAAATAACTATTTAAAGCACTTAAAAATCATCCTAAAGTTAATATAGAATAATAGGCTGTAAATTGCAATAAAGAAATCCTTCTTTAAATACCCTATAGTATAGCTATTAGGTTTTATTATTAATAGTGAAAGAATCTATAAAATAAGCAATAGATTAAAGGCATTTATAAAAATAACCTTTCTAAAGAATCTATTAGCGCTTAAAACCTTTATTAAAATAATAGAATACCTATAGTAAGGGATTTTATAGTATAATATTTAAATCTAACCTTTATAGATATAAAAAATAGCAATATTATAGTAAGCTAAAAAGTAGCAATTAATTTTAACTAAACTATTAAAACTAGCTTAAAGGAAGAAAGCAATAATCTAAACATTTAAATTAATAGAAAAAGAATTAAAAGTATTTTAAGACTTAAAAACCTTTTTAAAAATGCAATTTTTTCTTTATTATTATAATTTAATAAAGCCTTTATTTTTTAAGCTAAATGCATATAAAAATAAATTTAAATTATATATCTTCTAGCTCTATAGAGACTAAAATAAAATTAGCATTTTAGGCAAAAATATTCTAGCCACTTAATTAAAACTAATACTATTTCTTTTAAGGTTAACCTCCTTAATAAAATAGAGCTATAGTTCTATTAAGGCAAAAGTAATAGTAATTACTTAAGCTATTAAAAAGCTATAAAAATAGTTTAATTTAACTGCAGTTTAATTAATATTATAATAGACTATACTACTATAAAAGGGATTATAATGCATACTTCCCTTAATATAATAGACCTTAATAAAGCTAACCTAAAGCTTGCTAAAATCTTTAATTATCTCTTTAAATTTAACCTAAAAATATTTTATATTCCTAAAACTTTTAATATAGTTTTAAACACTCTTTTAAGGCTATTAATAGAGAAACTATTCTATTAATAAGCTATAAATAGCTATTTTAATAAGCTAAATACTAAAGCTAATATAGTAAAAGCTAATACAATTAAAATTGCAATATTATTTAAATTCTATAAGGAAATGCTTAAAGGATATAATAAGAATTTAAAACTTAATAGAATCTATATTTATATTTAAAAGATTTAATAGAATAATGCTTAAAACCTATAAAAGAAGTAGTATATAAACCTATTCTATTTATAAAAGCTAGTAAAAAATAGATTACTCTATTATATAGATTATAAAGAGTAAAAAAGACTTTACATTTTTAAACTAGTAGTTAAAACTATCTTTATAATTATCTATAATAATTTATAGTATACTAAAATCTTTAAGATTTTATATAAATTAAGCTATATCTATTTTTATAGAATAAGCAAAATAATAAAGAAGTTTATTATATACTATTTAATATATAAAGAGAATTTAATAGATAGAAGACTATTAATAAATAAACTAAAGTTAATTTCTATAGTTTTATAATTATTTTATATTATTGCATTAAACTTTATAATTAACCTTTTTAAAGTTATATTTATAAATATAATATAGGCAATCCTAAACTATAATAAGCTAGATTAGCTATATTTAATAAACTATTTATTTTTAAAGAAAACTATTTTTATACTAAAGCATTTAATATATACTATATAGAATTAGGCATTTATTTTACTAAAGGCATTACTTCTATATAATTAAGGAATACCTATATATATTTTTAGCAATTAAAACCTAAAGTTTATAAGTAATATATAAAGAGCTATATTAGCCTTTTTTAATATAGAGGTTCTTATATATATTATATATTACTTTTAAACTAATAATATATCTAAAAGAAAGAATTAAATAATAGCAATTGCAATATAATATTACACTACTATAAAGCTAAATATGCCCTAAATATAGGCACTTTTAGCAATTTAATATAACTTAAATAATATAATTGCCTTAGCTATAGATTGCTTACTAAATAAACTACTATATAGTTTTAAACTAAAAATAGTTATTAAATTTACTACTAAAAGTAAGATTATTAATTAAAAAGCTAATAGAACTATATTAAAGGTTCTATATAAATTATATTTATAAAAAGCATAACTCTTAATAGATATAATAGCTATACTATTAAAAATCTAATATAATTAATATTATTAATTAATTAAAATTAATAAAGAAAATATTATTTACCTATAGCTATATAAAGGATACTACTTATTAAAGAAACTAAAGTATAAATAGTTTTCTATTAAAGCTAAACCCTATAAGGTAATTTATAAAATCTATAGTTAAGCTATTAAATTTAACTTCTCTTTATACTAATTAATGCATTTAATAGTCTTTATTGCCTAAATATAAAAACTAAAGTAAGGGAATAATTCTTTTAATTATATATTATTATTACTATTAGTTATTAAAATTAATAAAGATAAAGCAATAGGCTAATAAAAAGTAAATAGAATTATTTAATAGAAAATCCAATAATATAAATAGAGGCTAATGCATTACTTTCTATTGCAATAAAAAGAATATACTATTAAAAACAATAAATAAATAAATAAAATTAAATTAAAAAAGAATGCTTTTAATCTTATTAATAAATACCTAACTATTAATTTTATACTATAAAAAAAAGAATATAAAAGAAAAAATTAAAAATTGCTATAAAGTATAGTAAACTTAATATTTAAATAGCTAAAAGCTATCTATTAACTCTTACTATTATAAGAAAATTCTCTTTTATATATTTATTATTTAATTTAAAAGGATTTAGCATAAAGATAGCTAAATTCTATAAAAAAGGGGATATTTAAAATAGATTAATAGTAATTTATAATTAGCTTACTTAATATATAATTAAGGTAATTAAATAAAGTAAATAACTAAATGCCTATATAATATAAAGGCAATTACTATAGCCTAATATATCTGTTTTAACTTCTTTAACTTTATATAACCTCTATTTTCTATTCTTATATATAGCTTTATATTTTATTAATTTTAATAGTATAAGTGCTAAAATCTATTACCTATTAAACTTTTTAGCTTTTCTTTTTTATTTTATATAAATATTTAATTACTATAAGAACTATTATCTATACTATTAAATTTAATATCCTTACTATTAGTTTTAGCCCTTTTACTATTAATTTCTATACTTTTCTTTACCTTTCTTTTATAAACATTTATATAATAGCTAGCCTAATACTTATTATATTAGATCTAGTACCCTTACTGCTAATTTTAGCTCCTTTATTGCTAATTTTAGCACCCCTTTATAGCTTAAGCCCCTTTAGCTTTAAACTTTCTACTATTAGCTAATAGCAATATAGAACTTACTACTATATATTAGTAAATTAAGCAATAAAATAATATATATAAAGCTTATTCTATTAAAAAGAAGTATAAATTTATTAATTAATTTATTAAAAACTATATTAATTAATCTTTTTTTAATAAATATAAAGTCTTCTATAATAATATTTTATTTAAACTTTTAAATAAGCACTAAATATTATTTAATAGATATAATAGGCTTATTAATACTTATAATAATAATAGTAATAAATCTAATATTAATATTAATAATTTTAATACTATAATATTATTAACTATAGTATTTTTAGTAGAAAATAATAATTTAATAGAATCTATTTATAACTTTACTATTAATTGCAATTATATTAATAATAATATTAGCCTTTTTAGTAAAGACTTAAATATTAGTATATAATAACTTTAGGATAATATAGATATATTAATATAAATAAAAGAGAAGGGGATTTAAATTAAAATTAAAAGTTTTTATCTTTAAATAATAAAATAAAAAATAAAGATAAAAAAGATAATAAAAAGGTTATAATAATTAATAGAGAATATATTAAATATAATAGAAAAAGTATTAATAAAAAGACTTTAAAAGAAAAGACTTCTATTTAATATAGCAAAAGGGATTTAAATGCTTAAAATATAAATTAAAATCTTATTGCTTTAATTACTAGCACTTATAAAGGATTTAAATAAAAGGTAAATATTTCTATAAATAAAGGTTTAGCCTACTATAAATACAATAAATTAATAGAAATAGTAAAGTTAAAAATAATAAAATTAATACTAAAGGCACTATAATTTATAGTAACTACTATCTTTTAAGTAAACTAATTAATAGGCTAAGGAGCTAAAGGCAAAATAATGCATTTATTTACCTTATTTATAACTTTTAGCTTTATAGCCTAAAGGGTGCTTTTAGCAATAAACCTAATAAATCCTACCCTTTAATAGACCTTTTTATTAAATATAAGGAAGTTATTAACTAATATTATAATTAAATTAATAAAAAGACTAATATTAAATTTAAGCTTTTTAAGATAGAATTTAGCCTTATTTAATGCATTAAAACTGCTACTATAAATGCCTTTACCTTTTATTAAAACAGTAAATACAATAAGTTTTAGGGGAACTACTAGCACTTTATAGCTAAGCTGCCTAAAAAAGAAAAGGCAATAGCTATAGTTTTTATTAATCTTTATAATATAATTAATACTTTAGCTATTAAATACTTTATTACTATAAGGTATAGTTATTTAATAAATATTAATATATTAAATTAATATAACTACTTTATTAAAAACAATTTATTTATTATAAAAGCTATTATAGCTAATATAACTATTAGTATCTATTAAGCTATAACTAAAATTAAAACTTTAAAGAATAAAGTTACTTAACTTAAGGAATAGCTTAAGGCTAATATTAAATCTATTAATATTAAATTCTATAAAATTATTAATAAAGTTAAAAAATAAGCTATTAATATCTTTACTTTTAATAATTTAATTACTTACTTTAATACTATTAGTAATAGCTAAAACAATAAAATTAAAGAATTAATAGTTTAAATAGTAAAAATAAAGAAATTTAAATTAATAGCTCTTTTAATAATTAATAAAGCTAAGCTAATTAAAACTATTATAGCTTAAATTAAATCTAAACTCTTTTAAAGTAGATTAACTAAAGGCAATTAACTATTTTATATATTTATTTCTAGCCTATTAAAATAAATGCCTTTATTAATACTTTAGGTAAATAATGCAATATATTAATATATAAATTTATAGTCTATTAATAACTTTCTTTTAAAAAAAAGCAATTTAATAAAGCTATAATAGCTAGCTTCTTTAAATGCTATAAGCCTAATAGTACAATAAAGGAATTAATAGCTAGACCATTAAAGTTAGCTCCTAATAAAAAGGGATCTCTTTTTACTATTATTAATATTAATAATCTATTTAATTAATTATATCCTTAATACTTTATATACTAATATTAATAGCTATTAAACTAGCTAAATTCTATTAAGGTTATATAGAATTAAAAGGAAATAATAAAAAAATCTATAGATTTATATAAGGATTTAAGAACTTTATTAAAAATTTAAAAGTTAATAGTTAGATATTGCAGTTATATAAAATAAATAAAAACAATTAATAAATAAAATAAATATAAGGCAAATATTAAGGATTTAGCTTTAGTTTTTACTATTATAAATAATAGTCTTTCTTTTAATTTAAGGGCACTTATTATATATATAAATTATATAATAGATATTACTTTTAAATAGTTAGCCTTTATATCTCTTAAATAAAGATTAATAATTTATAAATATATTTATACCTTAAGATTTATTATTATAATAGTCTTAAAATATAAATTAAATAGAGTTTAATATACAATTAATTATTACTTATAGCTAAGCTATTAATTCTAATATAACTATAGAGCCTATATATATACTTTTTAGTATAACTGTAAGATAAGTAATATAATAGTTTTATTATTAAAACTGTTACTTTTAATATTACTTATAATAGAATAAATAAACTATAATAAAAATAAAAATAAAAAGTATAAAATATAAAAAAGAAGTAAACCCTAAAAAATATAAAAGTATAATATTATTAATTAAAAGACTTTATTATAAATTATTAAATATTAATAAAGAAAATTATTAAAACTATTTAAAAGTATATAAGCTATTTATATATATATTAAAATTAAAAAATAAATAAAATAATATTTAAAGATAATTAAAAATATAAAAAAAAAATAATAAAAATAAAGTAATTATTAAAAGTTATTTAAAAAAACTTTAAATATAAGTATTTAATAACTAGCTTATTAATATTTATTTATTTATTAATACTTTATAGACCTATAAAGTAAATAGTGCTTCTATACTATATAAATAAAGGAAAAAACTATATTAATAGAATAAAAACCTTTATTTAATACAATATTAAACCTAATATAGGTCCCTTATAGAAAAGCATTAAATTAAAAGTTAGTTTAATGCTATTATTAAAATATTCTATTTACCTAATTGTAGGGTTAATAAATAAAGTAAAAGTAGGGCCTATAATAGGCCTAAATTATTTATACTATAGGCCTATTATAAGGAATGGGGTGCTGTTTTAATGCTATTAGCTAGCGGCCAGCTAGCTACTAGCTATTTAAGTGCTATTATTATTATTTCTTAATCTTTATAGATACACTTAATTTCTTTCCTTTTCTTTCTTCTTTATATATCTCTATAAAAGCTTTCTATTGCCTTTAAGTAAGTGCTTTACTAATATATTATTTATATAGAATACTTAATTTATATAAGTGCTAATTGCTATTTTTATTGCTATTTTATACTAATTGTATATAGCTAAAAATAATAATTATAATAATAATAATAATAATAATTATAATAATAATAATAATAATAATAATAATAATTATAATAATAATAATAATAATAATAATAATAATAATAATAATAATAATAATAATAATAGCAGTATATATTTAATATAGCTATAAATAGCATTTTTACTAATATTAATAAATATTAAAATATTAAGCTAGCTATACTAAAGTAAGGGGTACTATACTAACCTTAAGGGCAGTATAGGATCTACTCTATTTTATATATATTATATAAATAGCAAAAAATAAAAAGAATAATTTATACTAAAACTAAACTAATATATAGTTTCTATTCTTTATAGCTATAAAAAACTAACTATTAATAGATACTAAAGCTAATAGCTATATAGCTTATGCCTATATATATAAGCTATATAAGCTATTACTATACTAAATAAAGGCTAATACCTATATATTAATAGTAGCTTTATAAAAAGGAATAGCTATAGTAAATATAGCTTAATTTAGTTTTACTATAAGTATAATACTAATATAAATTATAAAAAGAAAAGCTTTAGCAATTAGGAATTAAGGCTATTTAGGCTAAAAGAAAGGCAATTTAAATGCACTTTTAAGCTATACTTATAGTTCTAACTATAGGTCTTAATATTAATTAGCTTTATAAGCTAATTAATAGAGTTAATTATATAGCTATAGCTTTTAAAAGCTTAATAGCTATATTGCTTTCTTTAATTAAAGGGGCTAAGGCTGCTTAAGGATAAATAGCACCTAAAAGCAATAGTAGAAATAAATAGTATTAATTTTAGTATAGATTTATATTGGCTAATATTAATAGTAAAGACTAAAGTTTAATATAACTCTTTAAGCAATAGCTTAAGCTTAAGTAAAGTTAAAGGGGGATTAAAGTAAGGAGGGCTTAAGGATAAAGAAAATAAAGAGAAAAATAATAAAAAGAAGAATAAAAAGGGAAATAGTAAAAAGAATAAAATAGATCTTATATCTCTTAAGAAGGATATAAACTTAAAGTAAATAGTATTATTAAATTAAATAAGTATAGATTAAATGCAATAGTAAATAAAGATAGAGTTTAAATAGAGCTAAAGTAAAGATCTAGCTATTAAAAGGAGTAGGCTTTAGTATATTATTTATATAATAGGCTAGTTTTTTTCCCCTTTTTAAAAGGGGTTTTTTTAAATATATTAACTTCCCTTTTAATAAAGGGGTTAAAGTACTTAAATAAAAGAGTTATTAAAAGGCAAGGGCAATATAAAAATAAATATATTTTAAATTAAATATAGCTTAATAGCTAGCTTATAGTATAGTATAATATATAAATAGGCTAATTATTTAATAAGGTAGTATATAGTTTAGGCTTTAAATAGATATTACTTAAGCTTAAAGAGATTATAAAGTAAATTAAATAGAGTTTTCCTTTAGCTTAAGTAAAGTAAGCAATATAATATAATATAGCTAACTATTTTAATAGCGTTTTTATATTAGCATTAAGGTATACTTACTTTAAGGACCTTTTTTTAAAAAAGGAAACTTTAGAGTTTAATGCATTTTATTTACATTTAGGTAAGTAAAAAGCTTTTATACTTCTTAAGTCCTTTATATAAATAAATAGTTTTCTTCTTTATATAAAATAAAAAGATTTTAACTGCCTTTATTTTATTATTAATATACTATTTATAAGACTTATATTTAGCTTATTTCTATTAATACCTTTAGTTAGCTAATACTTAATTTTTAATTAATTTTTAATCTTTTTTATATTTTCTATTAAAGAGCTAATTAATAAGCCATTCTTTATATTTCTATATTAATTTATATTAAGGGCTATTATAGTAATAATAGTAGATTTAATGCATTACTAATATAATTGCAAAAAGAATAAGTCTTTTAATGCCTTAAGTTTAAAGCTAGCCTTAAAACTAAGCAAATTGTTTATTAAGGTATATATTTAATAGAGGGATTTTAAGCTTGCTTTTTAATAGTTTAATTAAAGTGGCTTTATAGCCTCCTTTAATAATATAAAGGGCTTATATTTATTTAATTAATAAAGCTTTAGCAATCCCTTTTAGATTGCTACCCCTTTTTATTAGGGAATAATATATACTAGCACTATAGGCAATTATAGATTTAATTATATATATATATATTATATAAGCAGCCTTAAGGTTTACTCTTTATATACTTGCTATAAGGGCAGTAAGAGCCTGCCTTTAGCGCTTAAGTTTTCCTTTAAGCTTAAAGATATATAAGCCTTAAAGCAGTTTTTTATATAGCTATAATTTAAGGAAATAGTATAATTCCTATAGTTAGATTATATTATAGGTAAGGGTTAATTAAACTTAATACCTTTAGTATTAATAAAAAAAATAAAGAAGCTAGGCTTTAATAGATTTAAAGGTTATACTATTAGTAAAGGCCTAAAATGCATATACTATCTATATAGTTTTAAGTTAGACTTAAGTCTCTATTATATCTTTCCTAAATATAAATATATTTATATTATTAATAAATTTAATTATTATAATTTTAAGAACTTTATTAAGCCCTATATAAAGCCTTAATATAAATAGAATAAAAAGAATAAAGAAAAGTAGCAATCCCTATAGAACCTTAACTTTAATGCTATAGAGTTTAAAGGACTTACTATTAAACTAAAGATATATTAAACACTTAAATAAATAGCTAAAAAGCTAGATTAATAACTATTATAAATAGCCTTAATTATAGAAAGTAACAATAAGCCTTTTATAATTAATTAAATTAAAGGCTATAGTAAAGTTTAATTAAAGAAGTAATACTATTTTACTATAGGCCTACACTATATATACTGCTTTTACTATAACTATAAAGGCAAGCTTAATAGACCTTTAAGGTCTATTTTTTATTTAATTATTAAAAAGTATATTTAGGTTTTTAGCTATTATTGCTATTTATTAGGCTATTATTAACTTTATTACTTTACTAATAATATTAAAAAAGAAAATAGATCTTTATTTAAATGCTATATATTTTTAGGCTATTATTTTATTTAGTTTAAAAATAATAATAATAATTATATAGTAAAAGCAATATAAAAAGTGCTTAAATATAATGCTTATATTAATAATAATAATAAAGGCTTTTAAAAAGGGCTTGCTATATACCTTAAGGAAGCCAATAGAGAATCTATTACTATTAAAAGCTTTTTATAACTAGATTTTAAAGAGTAAGTATATTAATTTATAAAGTTTAATGCAATTTTATATTAAGTTCTTAGCATTTTATAGCATTTAGTTTATATCTATAGATTATATTATAAGGTCTATTATAATAGATTTAATATTTTAGTTATTTGCCTAAAGTTTAAGGAAAAAGCATTTTATTAATATAATTGCCTTTTTAATATAGCTTATAGCTAAGAAATCTTACTTAAGGCAGTTAAAAGAAGGGAGCTATAATAGGGCTAAAGCAATACTACTTTAGAGTTATATCTATCTTTTTAAGTTCTAAAGTTTCTTTTAGCTATTTATACCTTTTTTTATTTTAGCTTTAAATAGAATATTGCATTAAGCTACTTATTTAGCCCTAGCTATATAAGCCTTTTGCTTATTGCCTACTTCTTATAGTTTTAGCTAATTAGCCACTATATTATTATATTATATATATCTTTATGCTTATTTAAGTTAATAAATAGCCTTTATAATAGATTAATTCTATTAATTATTATAGTTAGGCTTAAGTTGCCTTTATATTAAGGTAATATATTAAGCAATTTAATATAGTCTTTAGGTTAGCTATTTAACTGCCTATTTTAATTATTATATAAAGGTTATTTTATTAAAAGTCTAGCAAAAAGTAACTTATACTTTAAGTTTAGCCTTTTTAAGGTTTATTATATATTAGTTAAATACTATAGGCTAAAGGTCTAATAGAAAGGAAGGCAGTATATCTATAAAGGGCCTAATATATATTTACTATAAAATATAGTTAAAGCTATTTAAGTTATAATTAAGGCCTAAATAAATAATATAGCTATTCTTTAAGGCCTAAATTAAATTAAAGGTACTATTCTTAATATTGCTTGCTTTTTAGGTTATTATTCTATAGAAAGTTATTAAAGCTATATTTAGCTATTGCATCTCTATTAAAAAGGCTAGGCTATATAAAGTAGTTTTACTATAGCAGTCCTAAATTAAATAATATAGATTAAAGTCTTTAATTATAATTGTTTAAGGGGCTAGGGTAAGGCTGGCTAAAGTATGCATTACTTTTAAGTTTCTCTTGCCTTTTAAAGGGTTATATACTATAATTATTTTTATATAGCAGTAATTAAAATTAATATTAGCTCAATCTTCCTTAATCTAATAGATTTAGGTTTTTAATTTATATTATTTATATATATAGAGAGCTATATAGCTTAAATAGTAGATTATAGTATAGTTTAATCTTTTAGGGTTTACTAAAGCATTAGTCCTTTAGTTTTTAGCTAATTTTAAAAGTGCAATTGCATTATATCTATTATAGGCATATAGTGCCTAATAGATTAACTTAAGGCAGTAATATATATTTTAGAATAGAACCTATATTAATTAAATATAAGTAGGGGGGTTAATTTAATAAATAGTAATAATAAAGTATAGGCACTAAAGGAAGGGAAAGTATTAAATAAAGTATAGTATTATTTATTTATAAAGCCTAAAGGTTAGCTAACTCTTTTAATAGAGGGGGGAGCTATAAAAAGGGGGTTTCTAAAGAAGCTATTCTATTGTATATAGGGGATATTTTACTATATTAAAGTGCATTCTTTATATTTTATTAGTTATTTATAGTATCTTTTTTTATATAAATTTAATGCTTTTTTACTATAAAATAAATATAGCTTTAGGCTAAATAGTCTTTATAATATAGAGTGTAGCAATAAGGGATTTCTCCTTTTTTAATAAAGTAATTATTATATATTAAGCTACTATATTAGCTATAAATTAAGGTAGATTAATAGTTTTTTACAATATAATTATACTTATAATATTAAAAGTATTAAGTAAGTTTTAATCCTTTATTAAAGGGTTTATAATTATAGAGTTTAATATTAAAAAATAGCCTATTATTATATAGGCTATTAGCTTTTTTAATTAATAAAATATAAAGAATTAAGTTTATTTTTATTGCATTACTATTTTAGGCTTAAGTAGGCTTTACTTTACTAACTCTTAAGGTATTAATATTATTAATAGTTTTAATAAATTTATTTATATTATTAAAAATAGATTTAATTTAAATTCCCTTTATTAAAATAATAAAGGTTAAAAAAGCTAAAAGGGCATTATTCCTAAATATAATAGCTATCTATCCTTCCTTATAAAAGGCTTTAGCTTATTTTAAGGTAAAGAAGGTAAGGATTATATCTCTATTAAGAAGGCAGTATATTGCAACTATATAGAAATTACTATAGACTTAATTTATTAATTATATAGTTTCTATTAAAGTGCAGTTTTTAATATCCTTAAGGGTATCTTTAATATAAATAGTAACTTTATGCTTAATGCAATTATATATTATATACTTATTAGGTTTAGTATTTATAGGTATAAAGCTATATAAAAGAACTAATACATAAAACTATTGCATTAACTAAAAAGAAAAAGGGCCTAAATTAGCTAAAGTAGCTATTACTGCTATAATAATAGCAGTTATTATAGCAGCAGTAATTTTATTAATAAGTCTCTCTTTAGGGGTTATATTAGTCTTAAAGGGAAGGTAAAAATGCATTTTATATGCATTAGTATAGGTTTAAAATACCTTTTAAACTGCTTTAAGGAGGTAAAATAAAACAATCTTAATAATAGCTTTATAGGCTTCTTTATTTTTATTAATTATAAGGCTTTTATTGGCTTCTATTGCTTTATTTATTTTAAATGTATTGCTATATTAGCTAGCAGTAAAAAGGGGATTATATTAGCTGTTTTTAATGCTATATCTTTTTAAATTAATAACTATTAAAAGGGCTATAGTATTAATGCTATGCTTTTAATGCACTATTGTATCTAAAGGTAGCCTAGCATAAGGAATTAATTAATTGTAGTTTTAAACATTTTAAAGGTAGTTTAGGATAGCTATAAGCAGTTATAAGTCTAAGGGTAGAGTTCTTATATTTACTTTTAATAAGTATAAATAATAGTATTTTAAAAATAAAAAAAAAGATTAATAAAACTAAAAGAATAAAGAAAAGAAAGTATATATATATAGTAAAAAAGCTAAAGGTAAAATAGAAAATAATAAAAAGATAGTAATACTTTATAATATAATTATAATAGGCAGTTTTAGCACTTTAATAAAGTAGAGAATTATTAATAAAACTTAAGGTAATTTAAGGAAAGAATATATATAATTATATACTTAAAGGCAGAACTGACTAGGCTATAAGCTTAATAGTAAGCAACTTTTATTATAGTAAAGGCAGTATATAAATTAATAGTAAGATTTATAAAATAAGTATATATAAAATAAATAAAAAGATAGGGATATTTATCTCTTTTTTTAGCCTTTTGCTTAGCGTTTTTATTTTTAATATTAATAGCTATAAGCATTTTAATATATTAATAAAGTTAATTAACTTTATTAATATAAGCTATAATTTTAATAAAGGGGCTAGACCTAAAAGATTAATAACTAAAAATAAAAAAAAAGCAAAAGGAAATTAATATAAGATTAAAGGATATTATATATATAGTATAAATATTACTATAAGCACTATATTATTTATATTAAATAGAGAAAGCATTAAAGAATTTATATAGAAGTAATATAAATTTAATAGATTTTTAGGCAAAAGGCCTAGCCTTTAGGGCATTAAAATCTACTTTATTAATAGTATAGAAGTAATATATATATTAGTTCCTATTAATAAAGTAAGTAGCAATATACAAAAAGCAAATAGACTTTTTAGCATTTTTATAAATATAAATAGCAATAGTAAAGAGTAGCATTATAGGTAAAATAATAATAAAGCTTAAAAGAAGAAAAAGCAAAATAAAGAATAATTATAATATAATAATATACTAAAAGGAATAAAGTTATTATAAAAGGGGGAATAGAGAAAATATATATTAAAATAAAAAAATATATAAAAGAAAAGAAAGAGAAATACTAATAAAAAGTAGGCAATAGAAATAAATAAATAATATAAAGCAATACTATAGCTATAATAGCCAGTATTAACTAATAGACTAATAGAAGACCTACTTTAGTATAAAACTTATATAGAGCAATAAATAAACTATAGCAATTCTTTATTGCTAAGAATAGTGCTATAAAGAGAGAGAAATAATTATAATGCTAGAAACCTATAAGTAAGTCCTTAACCTTTAGCTAGAGCTTACCTATAGTTTACTTATAGTTATACTTATTTAATTGCAATATAGCATTAAGGATTAAAGCTCTTTAAGCTTTAATTTTATTATTAAAAGACTGGTATTTTATTAGCCTATTTAGCTGCATTTATTATATAACTTTATTACATTTTTTTATTATTTAATTAAAAATATTATAAATTTTATTTACTTTAATTTTATATTTTTCTTAATTATAGTAAAATATTATAAACTTATATTTTAATAGTTTTTAATCTTTAAAAAATAACTTTATTATTATAATTATTTAATATTTTAATTAAATAAATTTTATTATTAAGCTTTTAGCTTTAGTTCTTTCTTTTATATAGTATTTTATAGAAATAAATATTATAAGCTTAAAAATTTAAGTAATTTTAAATTAATAAAGATTTTTAAGAATTTTAAGCTTTTTAATTTATTTTACTATAATTTTTACTTTATAGCTTTATTTAAAGGTCTTTTAATTGTTTAAGTGATTAAAGATATAGATCTTTAAAATTATTTTATATATTTAGTTTAGAATTAAAATATAAAGTTTATTTCTTGCTTTTAAAGCTTAATGCTTAATTAAATAGTTATAGCTATATAAATAAGTATAGCTTTAAGACTTTTAATTATTAAATTAAATTAATTATATAATTATATGTCTTTTGCCTATTCTTTTTAGCCTTACTTTATTGCTTAGGCTCTAAAAGAGGGGTTAGGCTGCACTAAACCTAATAGAGCTATAGTATATTCATATAACTTTTATCCAATCATTTTAAGCTTCATTTCTATAATCCAAAGTGCGTACTGATATTTCCCTGTGTGCATGATACCTTGGGTTTAACAAGAGGGGTCGGGCTGCGCTAGACCTAATAGAGCTACATTGTATTCACATGACTTTCATCCAATCAATTCGAGCTTCGTTTCCATGATCCGAAGTGCGTATTGATGTTTCCCTGTGTACACGATACCTCGGGTTTAACACATCTAATCAACAAGGCTAGCCAAAGTATTATTAACTTACAGCAATGGCTCATCACTCTACATTTCATAGAACATCCATCTCTACAGACTACCAGCCGCTATGGCACAAACACGACAGCCCGCCGAGTCGGTTGCCTCTGGCGTCCACATAGACACGGTTGTTAATAGCAGTGAAGCATCCAACACAAAAGTTGAAGAAACTTCAACCACACTGGCTGAAGACGTATATCCCACAGGGATGAAACTGGCCCTATTAATCCTAGCGGTCTTCGCGAACATGTTTTTGGTGGCATTGGTGAGTCTGTCCCATTAGTGTCTATTTCGTAGCTATCTTGTTGCTCGACAACACAACCTCCGCTGCCCAACTGACATCTAGGCCAGGATCGTCTCGTCATCTCCACAGCCATACCACAGATCACCGACGACTTTCATTCGGTGACGGATATAGGTTGGTACGGGAGCGCCTACCTGCTCACAAACTGCGCCTTTCAGCTGCTCTTTGGCAAGATCTACACCTTTTTCAGTGTCAAGTTCACCTTCCTATCCGCCATCCTGCTTTTTGAGATTGGTTCAGCAATTTGTGGAGCAGCGCCAAATTCTGTTGCATTCATCTTCGGCAGAGCAACTGCTGGCCTCGGTTCAGCGGGCATCATGTCCGGCACGGTAAGAGAAACGATCCCTTGTCCTATGCACACAAATGACAAAGTCTCTATTTACTTGGACCCTGCGTGTCTGAGCCTCGCTGATGCCATGTCTGGTAGCTTGTTGTTATTGTACACGCTATCCCGCTGCACCAGCGACCTGTGTTCCAGGGAATCTTTGGTGCTGTATTTGGCCTCTCCTCCATTATAGGCCCTTTGCTAGGTGGAGTGTTTACCACAGAAGTTACCTGGCGCTGGTGCTTCTACATTAACCTGCCGTTTGGAGGCGTTGCTATCATCTTTATTTACTTTCTTCTCAATGTGCCAGATCGCGATTCAACCAAGCTGCCGCTTTTTTCCAAGATCTTGCAGTTGGATCTATTCGGTACAGGAGCGCTCATGCCCGGTGTTATTTGCCTGCTTCTTGCTCTGCAATGGGGAGGCTCAATCTATGCGGTACGTCTGATTCTCAGGTCTACCCGGTCTACTACTGAAAGTACCTTTGAAGGCAGTGCTGACTTTGTCTCAATGATAGTGGAATACATGGCAGATAATCCTCCTTTTGACCCTCTCTGCTGTTTTCCTTCTTATCTTTATCACGGTGCAAATTCTCAAACCAGCAACTGCTACAGTCCCTCCGCGCATCTTCGTTAAGCGCAGTATTCTGGCCGGATTCTACACAACACTATGCATCGGCTCGCAGATGATAATCTTTATCTATTTCCTACCCATCTGGTTCCAAGCTATCAAAAGCAATTCGGCCATCGATTCCGGCATTCGACTCCTCCCCTTGGTTCTTGCCATGGTGGTGGCTTCAATTGTAACTGGCGTGCTCACATCCCGCCTTGGCTATTACACGCCATTTTTGATCATTGGCGTGTGCATCATGGCTATCGGTGCCGGCTTCCTAACCACTCTGCAGGTTGATTCGGGGCGAGGTGCCTGGATAGGCTACCAGGTGCTATTCGGATGGGGATTAGGGAACTCTTTCCAGGCACCCAACCTTGCTGCGCAAACCGTGCTGTCCACAGATGATGTCCCAATTGGAACGTCTCTCATGCTCTTCAGCCAGCTGTTAGGCGGTGCAATCTTTATCAGCGTAGGCCAGAACGTGCTCGCCACCCAGTTGCTAAAGCGGCTCAAAGACATTCCTGGTTTTGATGCATCGTTTCTTTCCAGCCAGGGCGCTACCACCATCACACAGCTCCCGGATTCCATCAGGCCCACAGCCATTTATGCCTATAACGAGGCACTTAGGGAGGTGTTTCGGGTCGGGTTGATCATGTCGTGCTTAACTATCTTCGGCGCAGCGGCGATGGAATGGCGGAACGTGCAGAGGAAGGCAACGGGAGTTGATAAGGATGCTGAGATGATAGTTGAGGGTGCGTTAGAGGAACAGGAAAAGGTTACCAAGGGTGTGAGTCGTTCGACTAGCTAGCAGGTCTATGTGGATGACCGAAGGTATGAGAAGAGGCTGAAGACTAGGGAGATCCTCGAAAACCATCCTCACCACTTCATTAATTCTCTTCTGCAAATATAATTCTCTACTACCATCAGATTGAATAGCCTAATTTGTCCATCAATAAATTATACCGGCTTGAAAAAGCCATAATTCGCATCGTGAACCTGCATCTGATCGCATGTTAGACAAAAGCAAAGAGCTGAGTTGACAAACTACGGTACGGACACGTACGTGTTATTTTATTTTCGCCATCTATTGCATCAGGCAAGATCTATCGCCTCTCATTTTCTAAGCTATAACTGCCTAACCATATAACACATCACCCTGTGATTGGTACAGGAGGGGATGATAAAAGAGTATTCATCGACTTTTTGCCGCCTGGTCTATCGAGTTGTGCACAAAATCCTAATGGGATATTTACGAATCTTTTCAAGGAACTTGCCAAAGAGATATCCGAAGAAAATCCGCTGCGCGTTTGACGTGGGGATGCTGAGCGATGGCTTATGGCGAGTATTGTTCGTCAACGACATGATTGATGGCAGTTATGACATAGAGTGGGTTACTTGATTTGTTTTGGTTACGGGGCATTTATTGTGCGTGGAACGTGCCTGTCGTACCACAGTGTGGTAGACTGTACCGTAAGCAGTGCAAGCAGAGGTATGCAACGATACAAGAGAATAAGAAAGAAAGATATTACGTCTAGTAATGGGTCAATTGGTCGTAAGAGCAATTAAAGGTAACCAAGTTATATTGAAAGCTAAGTTGTGTTCGTTTGGCTTTCTGCCGAAGGGGTGGGGTAAGTGCCATCGGCCTGGGTTATCTAACTTCTGGGTTCCTGGCTCTAGGGTAGGGACCTCCTTAGTCTTCGTTGCACTAGTTTTGAAGCTTCGGCCTTCAGAGCCTTTTGATGCCAGCGACTTGTGTATCAGATACTCCTAAGGGACGAGAGTTATACTGCATTACTTAGACCCAATATGCCTGATCCCTCCTGCAATATAAACCCAACGGTTTACTTTGCTAGATATCCCATATCAAACTACCCGATATTGAGGCTTAGACCGGACCATTACAATTTCTATATTTTATAATAGTAAAGTTTTTAATTAAAGGCTTTTAGTAGTATGGCAATTATACAAATAAAAATACGAAATTTATATAAAGACTAGATCTAGCCATGACGTAGAACAAAGAGGCTAAAATAGGACTTTTACGAATAATAATAAATTAGAGTGTTCTCCTTGTCTTCTACCAATCCTACAGTAACCCATTTTATCCCTCTTGACTAAGGTCACAGCTACCCTAGTCCACCTTTCCTTGTTAGCCACCAACACAATACAGTTATATGGCACAATTCTGGCACTTTGTGTCTAAGTTTCTTGATCTTTTGGTTAATTGGCTCAGTGGGCATGCCACCCCATCTTGTCGCATCAATATTCAAGTCTCAAAGGAGTTTATCGATATATTGGTACCACAGATGGGGCCAATCTAATATATCTCGGATCGGAGTTATCAACACCAAACATAACAGTGGAAGCATAGAATTGCTGAGACGCGACGCTGTCCCTCCTAAGACGTCCTTCCAATTCGCGGTCCCACCACGGTCCACGCACTGCCTGAGCTATTGCTAAGAATCCGGCTGGGAGGTACGGTAGCCCTCTAGTCTTGTTTCGGACAATGTCGAGGATGCTGACAGCAACAGAAAGAGCCAGCATGAGCATGATAGCAATAAGAACGCTGGTTCGGACTATGTAGACTTGTTCTGTAACACTGGACACTGTGGGAACCTCTGATGTACCAAAGTAGCCTGCCGTGCTGATCGATACAATTGCGTGCGCCATGTTCCCAAAAAAGTGACCTAAATCTTCTGAGGTAGGGATGGAGTACAGAGCGTCCAGTGTATCATCCACAATGGCAATTTGGCTGTTAAAGATATACCATGGGAGGGCAGTCATGTATACCTCCAAGGCAGCCAATGCTTGAGTGTCGAGTGCTGATGTATTTGATCGAGGTAAAGATTCGCAAGATGCCATCGTGGTCCCATTGAAAGTGCATGATCCGATCATCCACTCGAGGGAAGGGGTGCATTTGGTGCGAGATATCCAATTGCCGTCGTCAGTTTTAATCAAGCTTTTGTCCGCGCCTCGGTCTAGCAGTTCAGTAGAGTTGATTGTTGGTATCGAGCGGGTGGCTGAAAGGAAGAAAGTCGTGCCACCGGTGGGGATCTTGCTAGATTTTCTATCTGTAGCATTGTTCCATAGCCTGATTCGTTGCGAACTCTGCGACAGGAGCTCGATGCTTTCCGTATGCCCGCCTGGAAGAGTGAAGTTGTAAGTCGTATTGCCTCCTTGTTTATGTGATGAATAGGATACCTCGGTCGCCGCTTCGCAGTGGGCGTCCCAACTGAAGAAGACTAGACCGTTATAGGTTGTGTTTTGCTTGAAGGTCAGATTATGCGTCGGGACCGGTCCTAGTATTCCAGAATCTACATTGACGAGCGCGCTCTGGCTGACCAGATTTCCAACGAACGTATAGACTGCTTGAGATAGGAACGTGTCGTTTTTGTCTAAAGAAGGTTGGAAATTGACCCCACTGCCTCCGCCCATAGCTATAGAGAGCCCTGTGATGTTTCCGTTTGTGGCATCGGTTCGTGAGATAGGTAGACCGACAACTCCGATTCCGGTCTCGAGATAGGTGTAAGGTCCTACGGTGAGGACGAGTGTCCCGACAGGCACGAGCAAGGTCCGCGTCAGTATCAAGACAGTTTGCATCAGTCCATACCACCAAGAATATTTGGCCACGGTTTGCAAGGTCCAGATGCTGAAGTTGTCGCTTATCTGGTCCAGGTCTCTGACCTGAATCGGCCTTTGGGCCGCAAGGGCGAATAGGTGAAATCTGCGGAAGTCGTGTACAATCCATTGGACAAGCACGCCGGCAGGGGCCAGAAGTGCCGACAGAGCTATGCCAGAGTACAGTTGATCGACGGGTACCTTGTCACTTGTTCGGAAGACACGTCTCTTGGAAGCATCGTTGTCAAGAAGAGCACCCGTGTATGACCATGCGACTGAAAAGATAGCCCCTGCAAGGTATATGCACAATATGATGATGTACCATTTTAGCCAGTTGTCAAGTTTATAAAGTCCGTTTGTAATGTTGGTGTTATCGTTGTGGTTCCGGGGAGGCGGATGTACATGGCTGTGCAGGTGGCCGGTCTGGTCGTTGCTGTCGTGAATCTCGGCAATCTCGGAACGGTCCTCTTTCTTGAGAGGTTGATACGCTGGAGAAGGGTCCATTTCTGGCAAGAGAGATAAACTACTACTGAATGCGAAAATACTGAGAGGAAGATCAGGTGTTGACCACGAGGGGTTTAGCTTTTCAAATGCGAATTTCGCTCTCAAAAGCGGATTTCGCTCCCAGTAAGCACGATGAAACAAGCCTCATATCAAATGTCCTAGTAGGTTTAGACCGCCTCTAACCCCTTGCAGGACGCGTGCATATGACTAAATTTAATAAAATATTAAGTTATCACTTTATCCTGCGCACAATTTGGAGGCAATGGATAATTTTGGGCAACAACATCACATAATCTCTAGCGGCATATCAAGTGCGAATCAATGCAATATCTTTCAACCTTCGCTCCCAGCATTTTCAATAACTTGGCAACTGCAACTATACTTTCTCAGTTAAGCTATGTACTGATACCTAATGTGGTGCGACCAAAGAAGAGCATCTAAACACCCCTTTAGATTGGAGAAGGGGTCGCTGGTTGTAGAATCAGCCAACCTCTACTTCGCCAACTTCATTCAGGGCCTACATTCCAACTCAAGAGGCCCGAGTCCTGGTGGCGAATCACTCTATGCTTCTGGTTGCTTGTGGGGCGCTGTAAAAAGAATGGGGATCTCGGACCTGGTCGGACCTAGGCATGTGGGTCAAAGATTCCCTGCGCAAAGCCGCGTTTGAATCATGACTGAATTTTTTTCGACCTGGAAACCAGAGATGTGCCATCACTTCACTCTGCTGTGTCAGCAAGACAGTAGGCTTGGCGTCCACGCGATCCTGCAAAGTTGGCACATAAAGCTTTAATACCATCACTCTGATATCTTCATACTACTGCATGCCCCAAGAACCCTGCGTCAGACCCAAGGTGAGAGGCGTTGCTTCTCCTGCTGCACAGTGGACACTTGTTCACTGCCAACCAAGAACAGACAAAACAACACAAAAGGGTTGAGACTAATAACTGAAAGGATACGCGGCCTCGATTATAATCCCATGTCCACCCATCATGTCACTTTCTCGGCATTCGTTCTTTCGGGTTGTGGCTGGCGTTTTCGGGCTTTGGCTCTTCGCAAATGGCGTCTATGGATTTGTCCGCCCCGTCGATGGTCTTGACGGCTTTCGACTTACCCCCGGGTTGAATGTCTCGGATCCACAGGGCCCTGAGGACAAGACCACCTTTATGGGCTTTCGCGAAGTCTTCATGGGTGTCGTTCTAATTCTCGCCTCATTTCTAAGCAACCGTAAGGCCGTCGGAAGGATATTAATTGTATTTTCAGCGGTGGCGGCTTGTGATGCATATCTGTGCTACATAGGTGAGGGTGGGCATGGTCCTTATCTGGTTCGCTGTATTATTTGGCTTGGATTGGGTTCGGTTATGTGCGGTTTCTTCGACTAGAATTAAGTAGCAGAGAAATTGTTTCCGTCAGGCTCGTTGCAAAATGACACTTCACTCCGGTGTTCCTCTTAGATACCCAATGCCATAATAGCTACTCTAACCACACAAAGTCAAGATGAACGTCAGTGTTATGACCCCGTCAGAGCGATTTACCAGGACCCTCTAATCTAACCTCACTAAAACCGGTCCCAAACCCGCCATTTTCGCAAACAATGTAGCGATATTTTGGAGGACTACGCAAATCCCATGTCGCATTGCTAGCTCTAGTAGAACAAATACGCACCCTGACAAAATATGTGCAGATACACTGGATGTGACAGTACTAAAGGACTTTATATTGAAGTCACTACTGTTCCTTGGCTGGCCAGCACCATAAATGGCGAACTCAAAAAGAAAACAGAAGACAGCAACAAAACTAACTTGCAACCAGTAATCCCAAGTGATCGCTTGCAACAACCAACCAAGCATGCCTTAATCATCTGCCCTTTTCCCGGAAATTGAATAACTGGAGTTTGTTTGTTAGCAACTATGTCGAGGTAAGGGCAAAATACTCACATAAGCCAGTAGGCATGGATGCTTTTATCATTGATATCCTTCCGTACTTTGGATAAGAATATCATGACCTCTTCCTGAGACCAGCCATAACCCCGTGTGAGAGGTGCCATAGAGAGACCTTCGAGACCTAAGGCCAAGTTACCGTTGTTCCAAGCGCCAAGCTCTTTAAACTTTTTCTCCTGCGGCCATGTATTTGTTGGCCACTTGGAGCGTGTCACTACGATGTCGACAAAGCCAATTTTACTCATCATGTCCTTAACTGCCATAATGTCCTGGAAAGGGCGTCCGAGTTTGATGGTTGATTCTCCAGCAATCTGAAGCCATTTGTAAAGAGCCTGGTCCTCTCTGAAAGAACCATCGTCAGATCTGGCCATAAGGTCCATTTCTTGAAGTTCAAAGTATCCGCCAGGTGTAAGGTTGCTGTATAGGGTTAGATGAGGAGACGCACTTGGTCATTGAATCTCACTTGAAGATGTCTCGAATATAGTTTGGCCAATTAGCTATGCTTGAAGTCATCATTCTAGAATGAATGTAGTCGAAGGGCTCCTGATAGGTCCAAGGCTCTTCTATATCATCAATGAGAAACTCCACATTTGGCGGAACACTGCGGAGTATTAGTACTCGAAGAGATTAGCAGTGTATCGTCTCATACAAATTAGGTTGAATGGGCGAAAGGTCAACCCCAATAACCTTGATACAGTTAGTTCTAATTGACGTCCTTTGCTATTATTCTTGCCTTTGCTCCAGGGTGCTCATCGCCATAGTCCACTGCCCACAATCCTGTGCCGGTTCCTAAATCTAGGACCCTGTTGACCTTTGCATCTGGAGCATTTGGAGGTGCCAGACCAAGCTTGTTGTCAAAGGTGAGAAGAAATAGGTGGTGCTGAAGATCTAAACGGTTTGGCAGTGAGCAGATGCATCGATAACGTCGGAAGCACTCACCAAGCCTTTCATTCTCTTGTTCGTCATTGGGAAAATGATACTCTAATTAATCAGAAAGTTGTGATATGTTGACCAAGGGCAATGGAACGCACTCCCATCCTTGTACCTGTGATATGTTCTCCCATTTTCTTGCCTGTAGCTCAGAATTGAGCTGGAGAGACTTTGAGTAGACGGTGTCGTTTCCTAGAGAACAATCAACCGGTGTGATATACCAGCCAGCCTCAAGTCTATACATTTCCCAGAGAGGAGTCGCCATCACCGATATCCTAATTTAAACGTTAAGAGATGCATTTTTTTTCGACCTCGGATTAGTGACTGTACCTGATCATCGGGCAGAACAATGGGGTCGGGGTTGATTGTTGCCATATTTCAAGCAGTTGAATGAGAGGGTACCGGGAAGCTAGCTAGATTGGATGCAGCGAAATAGCCACATAAATATCGCACAGATGATCAGGCTATATTTACCCCGCTTTCCAGTTTAGATCAGGCTCACGTTTCATACAGTAGTTCGGATTGTCGCTGCCACTCATTCTTTTTACGTGGAAGCGATACCAATGAGAGTTCAGTGCTGTGCAGTGTAACCAACATGCATATGACGCGTAGCAGGCCACCCCATGTCGCTAAGCTGATGGCTCAACGTGTAAGTAATAATACCAATATCATTTCCATACTCCTCTTGAAACGAAGATGACTTTAAGTGGGAGTCTCATAGAACGTCGAATGGATTTTTGGGTATACATAAATATCATATATGGCAGATTCTCTTGCCTGTCCTTATGAAGACTTGAGACAGTCTTGATTGTTAGGAAACTTAGCCTATGGGCAGTTGGCGACGAGATCGGCAACGTGATAGGCCACTGCTCTGGCACACATGCACCTTTAGTGTTCCGACTGTCGCACGGCCGGCCGGTTAGGGGTTCCGCCCAACCATGAACATCGAGGGCATGACCTGCCCTGGCCATTTTACCGGATGTAGCCGGTGTCTGCGGATAGAGCAGTGGCCTTCCTGGGCTTGTGAATCGACAACGTTGCCGTATTGAACTCGATATATACTGTAACGTCGGCGACACAGTCCAGGGACTCCTTGTCGCGTGAACGTCCTTTGGCTTTTCAGCCTTGCCGGTTTGAGGTAGGCTAACCACTTATGGCTTCGGCCACAACTGGACAATAAGTCATATAAATTGTTTACCGACGCGGCGCACTTTGAAAGAGGACCCAGGCTTTTGCTCCAGCAGCCATTAGAAAATGCCGTTTGGGTGGTATCTAGGCATGCTTCCAAATCTTGGGTAGGTGGTTCCCCTGGGCTTGGTTAAAATGTGAAGAGAATCTCTTTGAAGCTGGTGTTTGCATGATTTTTGACTATACTTTCGCAGGTATCGAACATTTTGTGGCTATGTGGCGTGGAATGTAATAATCAACTTTGGGCTCCTGTAAAGTTCCAATAAGATTACTCACTCCAAGTGGCCACATCTTGCCCTGTTCCTCTCGAGAGACGATGTAGCTGATGTTGCGCGAAATCATAGAGATTAACAAACTCGTGTTTATAGCTCCATACTCGGCACCAAGATTGAGAAGGCACTTGATGGTATCCTTGAAGCTTTGCAAGACTGGCAGAGGGCTGAAAAAATTACATGCATCTTCTTTGAATGGTATCTAGGAAAGGCTCAATTTCCGCCACTAAAGTGAACAAGCTTTTGCGAGAACTCTTGGTTGGAGAATATTTTTTAATGAGTCAATTTTCTTTTCGAGAGCCAAGAGGATATGCTTTGATAGCATTAGATACGGCTTCCGGGAACATCAATTAACCATTGAATGGTTCGGGACCAGTCATACGATTAATAAAATTGCCCGTCTTTCTGTTTACGATATGACTCAAGGACAGGCGATGAGAGAACGACTGCTAGAATTGCAAGGAATAGAGGGCCATATTTTATTACGTCGAATTTTCTATCTTGACAATTGTTTGTTTTGCAATCTACATTGTTCATATCGCTACCCACTTCAAGTGAGAACATTTCTCGGCAGAGTATGTGACTACCGAACTCTCTGGCTTTACACTCTCGCTACTTTTTGACCAGTAAAGAGCTAAGAGATTGGGCGAGAAGAAAGGGATAATCTCATTGGTCCCTAGCTGCAGCTCATAGCCTTGTTTCGTTCTCGTATTGGACTGTAGCTCAATGCAACTCGCTAGATATACCTTTGCGCTCAGGCCGGAAAGATTACTAACTACTAACCCTCTAGCAGTTTACCTAAACTACTAGCTGATGCAAGATGCGCTATTTGTATAAAGAGACTAATCAAAATATTACAGTATAGAAGTTGTCATGGCCTGGGCGTCATGGCACAAAGTGTGAGCAAGCATATGACTGTTGAAAAGGCTACTACCGCCGCACTCGTTACATCTGCGTAATTTAAGTGTGTATTACACCTCCTCCCCTAAGGACTGAATCTTAATGCTCATAATGCCTGTGCTTCAACAGGCTTGCGTCCCCAAACAACTTTGAGCCGAAAGTAAGGGTGGATTGCACGGTTTCGAATATCTCTCCGTACTTGAGTAATAAACACCTGGACCTCCTCGATCGACCAACCTAACATGTCGGCGACAAACAAGACAAAACCCTCCGTATCCTGGGTGGAAAATGCTTCTCCATAAAGCCCAACCTCCCTCAGCTTTGGGTCCTTCGGCCAAGGGCTCATCGGACACTAGATTCAAACTCAGCATTCATGCATGAGAGTTGTCCGCTGCTGGAAGGCTTACCTTAAAGTTCCATTCCTGAAGATCGACAAACCCAGCCTCTTCCATGCACTTTCGCTGAAGCCCTTCTTCAATAACGGCAAATGTGCGGCCGCTCTTCTCACCGGCCTTAGAAAATATGTCGCCCCAGCGGCTCAAAGGCGAGCCAAGCGCCACAGTACCGTCATCACTTCCAATGCTTGGCGATGCTTCGAAGCTCTCCAAGTAGCCACCTGGTTTGAGCACTCTGAACGCTTGTTTGTATAGTTCTGTCCAATCAAGGATGCATCCGGTGAGGTACCGCATATAGACATAGTCAAAGGAATCTGTTGCAAATGTCCAATCCTGGGTACAATCCTCGATCTCGCTGGGAAAGCCAATGTGTAAGAATTAGTTGTGAGGTTTATTTAGAGTTAACTTACAACTTTAGATTTGGAGGTACCCAGGAAGGCTGGATAGGAGAGACGTCAGTGCCAATAACCTCGCAGCCCGGATGCTGGTCGGCGAAATCACTATTATCATAAGCGTCGTGGCTTTATCTGGGCATAATCCGTCACCTACATAGCCCACATTCCTATAATCGAGTTGGCGTCAGTTCATGTCATGAGAAGGCGGAGGTAGCAGGTTCTAACCAGTTCCGCAACCAACATCCAAGGCTTTCTGCAAACGTCGTATGTCAGGATTCCGAATCCGGCCTGGGAGCGAAACAACACACCTGGATCTTAGAATCAATGGGAGCGAAGTAGAGTTTCCCGTCTTGTGCAAGAGTAAACATGTGATGGCTGTATGGATAATTAACAGAGACAAACGTTGAACCAGTCGTGATTTGGCTCACGCGATATCCATTGTGTCACTCTGAGCCTCATCGTTGGATCCCCTACCCGACGTTAGACCATATTGAATCAAGAGAAGCTACAATGGAGCATAAACTGCAGCAGGTTTCAGTATTATTATCTACCAATATTGCGCGTTCCCCCTGTCGCTATGGTATGTTCTGCCATGAAGCGTCCTGTAATGGAGGATACTTGACGTGATAGACGCTGTAGAGCTCTCAGCGTAGTCAAATGTGGAGTCGGAATCTCCTTGTTCAGGGGCATTGCTATCGTTGGCTTCGATTGGTTGCTCGCCGAGGCTTGGCGGCGAGGCCGGCTCTTGGTGTTGTGGGCTGCTGCCAGACATTATGAAGTGATAATTTAGGGAGGGGAAAAATGAAAGATGAAAAGGCGGAGACCGTCATCGGCGTAGTGGTCATATAATATTGGGTCGAGCTGACAGGGGGCGGGCCTTGCTGCAGGGGTCTGGCCGGAAAAAGAGGATTGTCATGCCACCTTATATGCAGGCCAGCTTGGTTGCTGGGTTTTTTGTTGTAGCAACCAACGACGGCTCCGTATTTCGTTTAGTGCCCACATGTAACGATGAGGTCTTCTCGATAATGTATCCGACTACGTGAACTGTTGTCGTTTTGATGGTTAATATTGATGATGGAGTGAAAAATCACTTAGGTGTAGAGGGCCCATCATAGTTCATTGCTGTAAATACTTTTATTGGATAATATAGTGCCTAGATCACCTAGCAATACAGTCTAATCGCTAATAGGCCTTTATTACTATTATATTACTGTCAAATCCATCTTGGCCGTAAATGAGGTATGCTCAGTACGCCACTTTCATTACGTAGTGATAAGAATTGCCAGAGAATGCACCGCGACTTGGTTAATCCCTATTTGATACAGATCTTACTAGATAAAGTAAGTTCAAGGACATAAAGAACTCAGCAAGGCGTAACAATAACTCCAGCAAGTGTGCGGCCAAACCCCATACCCACAACCATACTCTGCTACAGAACTAGCATCCAAAGAAGCATCTTGTACTTCGAACTACTCAGCCGCATTGCTTCCGAATAACCCTAAGAGAATAGCTAAAGCGTTAAGCAGTAGGTGAGAATGGTTGCCAGCTTCATCGTGCAGACATATGGCGAAAGGGCTTTTAGAATGTGGTGGGTTGAAGTTGGGGTTTGTGCTTTGGGTTTTTCCTGGTCTAGAATCAAGGACAGGTAGGAATATTTATACTGTAGTTGATAAATTATTTTTTTCCTGGTGTTATTCCCCTTTGTTTTATTTCTTGGTGGGGAAATGCTCTGTTGCCGCAACGTCCGTCCAATCAAAGAGTTCTAACATTTACGAGAGAGACAATGGGTTTTACCTTTCTCTTCGATTATATTCGGGCCGACGGCCACACTCCAGAGAAAGTACGCCAATGTATTAGGAGGTTATGCAGCACGGAAACTCTCCAAGTTTCACACAAGCCAACTGGAGCCATTCAGTAAAGTCTTATTTTTAAATAAAGATGCATGTTTTTACTAATCCGTGTCATATAAACATCTTCTCCAACCGAAACTGAGACTGGCTTTTGTGTTGAGTTGGGCCGAGCTGTCGCAGCTTCTAGGTGCATATCTTCAGACTGAAGGTCTTGACTATGATTATGATGAGAGCTTCTCAAAAGATAAGTATGATTGAACCCCAATATTTCGGAGAATGAGTGCCATTAACTGCATTGCTAGGACACAAACTGAGATTTCAGCTTGCATGTCTCTCAGTATGCATCACTGAATTGATAACTTACACCATTTCGCTCGCACACGTACGATCACGGCAGCCTTAAAGAGTATTCAACAAAATTTGACGTTAAGATGGGAAATACCCTTGTCTAATGTGCAGTGTTAGCAACGTTGTCAAATTTGCGCCTTTCGTAGCCCAGTCTCCTATTGTTTCATATGGTAACGGTATTCGTTCCTTGAGTTCATGGACTCTCCTTTGACTACCCATTCAGGAGACAGGAATATAGGGCTTTAACGAAGAGGATACTCGGGATTGATTTGTTTCAAGCTTCCCCTTGCCTAATCCTCCGAGACATAATCGGCTTGAGCCCTATTCCGATCAATGGCTTCTTGCTTAGTCCTTGAGGTTATTGGGTCTTTTCAATGTCACATGTCACTGGAAGCATCCTGATGCTGGACTGAAATAGTGAGAATTCCCTGTGCTACACCAATTTCTAAAATATAAACGCTATTGTAGTTATAATGTGGCCACCTTTCATGACCCGGGACCAATAAGGTATGAAAGAGCGGCAGTACATTTTATGAACGTATCTTTGTTTTCTTTTAGAGTTTAAATTGTGTCTCTGCTTAAAATGCGTTCTGATGATCAAATATATGTGAACTTAATATCAACTTGAATCCCTTGTTTACTCTTGCAATCTTGAAATAATCTACAATTAAATATCTCACGTTTTGCGATAAACTGTGATTCCGCGGCCCGCTTTTAGACCCAAGGACTCTAAGCGTTGAGGAACGACGGAATCGTGATTACGATAGTACCAGAAAGCCAGTAACGAGGCGATCACCTTGACTTACCGTGACCAGTGCGAGTATGCACTAACAATTTCCAATGATCGATGGAGAGTTACAGCTCAAGTATGGACGCTTTGGTTGTTGGATGAATGATGAATGAATTAGCCTCACTCAGTCACATTTAGTGATGTAAAATATAGTTACAGGCTGTATTGAGAGCTGGGCAGCTCGTCTATTAGAACTCTGTTGCCCTTCCGTCTATACATCATTCTAGGTAACATGAAAGCAGGAACCAGTATACGATGATTGCGTTGTGTTCACTCAGTGCATGACTGTCACCGGGTTAATACAATACCTGCTTAAACAGGCGCCTAATTCAATTTTTGCAGTTATGTATTTGTATCAGGCATGTCTGTGTCAGAATATAGAATTTTTCAGACTACTTGAAGTGCAGTGAGATTTAAGGCGGTTAGAGCAGCCTTGCAAATAATGTTCGGTAAGTTGGAATGAATTTAAGACGGTACAGGATAAATGTCACTTATTTTATGAAGTTGATATCTCTCACCGTGTCTAATGCGAATTTGACTAAAGTTACATACTAACTCTGAGAATAAGCTATCGTAATAGCTTGTCTTGCTCAAAGTCTTGTGTCATTCGCATGGCCATGGCTTCATCAGATAACACTTTCCAAGCCGTTAGGGCCATACCCTTGGCCACTTGGATCGTGATCTCATGATTTTGCTGTGTCCTTGCGGCGGCAGCGAACTCGGCAGAGTGCAAGGCCACGCCCGGGGGGGTTTCGACGCGGAACGTTCCGTGAAAGGAAGGGCAGACATAAGAGACATTTCCTATAACAGATTAGTTGGTTGGACGAGCCGCAGAAGCAGAGCTAAATGAAATTACCCATGTCTGTGCCATAAGATCCATCGTAGATGTGGTCTAGATCGCACATATATGTCTTGTTGAATGCTACCATAGTGTCGGCGAAGACCGAGCACAACGTCTTGTTAGGCCTTAGATCGGCGTATGGGTCGTGTCTGTATTAAAGGGTTAGTAGCTGTCGGCTTCAGATTTCCCAAGGCGCAAACTGACATGGTTTCGATATTCAATGTACATCGAGTGGCAATCGCAGCACCTTCCAAGCACTTATGGACCTTATCTAAAAGCTCCATACACTCTTTTAGGGTCTTGGACCTTACGTTGCAACTCATGACTGTACGTTCAGAGATGATGTTACTACTCGCTCCTCCGTCCTCGATGATCAGCCCTATGATATCCGTTGGTCGAGTCTGCTGTCGTAGCATGCTCACAGCACTGTAGGCCAACGTGACTGCATCTAGCGCATTTGCTCCTAGCCAGGGGGAGAACGCAGCATGTGCGGCTTTCCCCTCAAATTTGGCTCGAAATGCAAGGACGGCTAGGCAGTTCCCGTACGCGACACCGCTCACCGCTCTTGTTGCAGGTGTGACTGGAAAAGGATGGCTCATCATCGACGCATCGACATCTGCAAATGCGCCTGCGTCGATCAGCTTGATCTTTCCACCACCGCCCTCTTCCGCTGGCGTGCCCAGGAGACGCACACGCCCCGCCCTACCAGACTCCTCGAATGCGCTGACGGTGCCTAGAAAGGCTGCAATCGCGGAGATCGCGATCAAATTGTGGCCGCAACCGTGGCCGATCTGAGGACGAGCGTCGTATTCGCAGCAGAACGTAACGACTCGGCCGCCGCTGCCGTACTCGGCAGAGAAGGCAGTCCCGAGACCGTAAGCATGAGGGGTGACGGGTATCCCTCGTGATTCAATCAAGGCTATGATGCTGTCGTGGGCCTGGAACTCTTTAAAACAGAGCTCGGGGCTGTCGTGAATCTGTCCGTTGATACATCTATCAGTAGAAGTTTAGTTTACCAAAGAGAAGATGCCTCTTACCGTGAGACTGAGGTCGCGCAGCTCTAGGTCAAGTGCATCGATCGTGCCACTGATTGCCCTTTCTTCCGCCGCGGTCGTGCTTGCGGTCTCTCCAGCGGTGATCGAAGTGAGAGTGGGCATTCTCATTGAGGAAATCTTCTCGGAAGCTTGACGATAGATATGTGTAAATTCTCCGAGTCTATACGTCTGCGACTCTTTAAAGCTGGTGCCTAAAAGACCACACAATAGTCGCTCGAGAAGAGGGCTTCAGTGATGCTGGATCTTGCAACGCTACAGCATCCCATAGTTCAAAATTCGCTCGCTTTTGTAGCCAAGACATTTCGTGCCCTCAACCGGCCGTCGCTGTCCTCTTGAGGCTAGGAAATAGCGGTACCGGCCTGCTGCGTGCCCTAGCACTAGGGATGGCGGTGGGACTGTGTCGCATCTCGCATGGTAAATGAGGTTCCTGTGCGAGTGACGTCGTCGATCCAGCTCCACCAGACATTTACCTGGGCTTCACTTTCGGCGCGGCTAATTGTAAAATGGATCTGCACCTAGTCACGCGCCGAGAGACGGACGAATCATATCAGCACATGCTACCCACTGATAAGCTGGTCTTCGATAGCAAAACGATTTCCTCTTTGGGTAACACGGCTTCAGGGGTTTAGAGAGGGGATACACGGTGGGTTGACTGACTAGACACCCAAATTTCTCCTTCTGGCACAGAACTAAGCACGATGGCGGGCCTAGTACTAATTTGGACGATTCTTGCTATCTCTCCCGGAGACAACATCCCCAACACAACCGGATGATCAACACCCTGGCCTTCCACCGAGCCGTAATATGATAGGACTCTCTGCATATTAGAGCTTTCTAATGATGATAACCGATGGCACACCCCCCTTTAGCGTTTCTTGTTACTTAAACCTCCCGATGATGCCTCTTCGTGTTGGGCCTGCTCCAAAAATATAACTTTCTCAGGAAAGACGAGTCCAACATGGCGGACTTTGCTACTGGTACCAAGGACAGCAAGCCCGCTGAGAATGCCATCGATGCAGACAAAGCTGGGTCAATCAACGACCAGAATAGTGCAAAGGTCGTCGCGTCTAGCAAATACAATGCGGATGAGGCCTACGCTGCGCTCCAGGGTCGTGAAGACATAGTGGTTGACGCCGCGACCGATAAGCGTCTCCTTCGCAAGATTGATCAGTACATGATGCCTATCATGTGTCTGATATATGGCATGTATGTCTGAAATATATTCCGAAAATTGATGCAAGAGAACGCAGAGCTTACAATGCTTAGGAATTACCTGGACAAGACCACCCTGTCGTATTCCAGCGTCATGGGTCTGATCCAAGACCTCAATCTGCAAGGGACCAACTATTCGTGGCTTGGTTCCATCTTTTACTTTGGTTATCTGGTGAGTTGTTCAGGCCTGTTGGTTGCAGACTTGGGATCACGGCTTGGCACATACTAACTCGACTTGCCCACAGGGATTCGAGTGGCCCACAGTGCGACTGCTTCAGGTATTACCCATCGCAAAATATGCCGCCTTTAGTGTCATCGCCTGGGGAGTTATCCTCACACTCTTCTCAGTAACTCAGAACTTCGCCGGAGCAGCCTCCTTGAGGCTTTTCCTCGGCATTTTCGAAGCATCGGTCACTCCAGCCTGGACTTTGATCACTTCTCAGTGGTACAAGAAGTCCGAACAGGGTGTGAGGACCTGTATTTGGTTCAGCTTTAATGGCTGGGCCGCGATGATCGGCAGTTTCATTGCCTATGGCCTTGCTGAGGGAGGTGAAAGGGGCCATTTTTCGATCGAGGCCTGGAAAGTCTTGTACATCCTCACCGGCTTATTGACCGTGGTGTTGGGGATTGTTTTTTATTTCATTGTCCCAGACAATCAACTTAAAGCCCGTTGGCTCAGCGAGGAAGACCAGATTCTAGCGGTCGCTCGTGTCCGAGAAAACCAGCAAGGAATCGGCAACAAGCGCTTTAAAACTTATCAATTTGTCGAAGCCCTGAAGGACCCCTTTGCTTGGGCCATCGTTGTACTCAGTTTGGCAGGCAACATCCCCAACGGCGGCGTCTCGAACTTCTTCAGTCTCCTTATTGTCTCTTTTGGATACACAGCAAAACAGTCTCTGCTTCTGAGCGCCCCCTCCGGGGCCGTCGAAATAGTTACGCTGCTCCTCACCGGTTGGCTGGGGACAAGTGCAAGAACCGATTGCTTATCTCTCTTGGTGGCGTTGGCCTTGGAACCTTGGGAAGTATCTTGCTTGTGGCACTCTCGGACAGTGCCAAAGTCGGCAAGCTCATTGGATTCTATTTGACCCTCGCTGCACCTTCTGGCTTTGTCATTATTCTGAGTCTTATTTCGTCCAACATTGCGGGCTACACCAAAAAGACGACGATCGCAGCGATGTATCTCATCGCCTATTGCGTAGGCAACATTGTTGGTACGTATCAGAACAGCACATTTGAGGGGGTCCTCAGCGTACTGATGCAATACAGGACCACAAACCTTCCGTCCCAAAGACGCACCAAAGTATTATCCTGCTATTGTCACAATCTTTGTTTGCTACGTGATTTGTATCCTGGACATCCTCTTCATCTGGTACTGGTTCCGTAAGGTGAATGCAAAGAAGGCGGCTATCCGAGCCGATCTTTCCTATGTCAAGTTGGAAAACTCCGAGTAAGTTGCGAGTCTAAAGAGGTACTGACACCAAAACTGACACGATTTTAGGTGGCTCGACCTGACGGATGGAGAAAATCCAGAGTTCATCTATACTTTGTAATTCATCGCCAAGTTCCAGGGCGAGAGACTTTCCGGGGTTACAGTGGATCTGCTAATCCATATGTCAAGGCCTGTGTGGAGCACAATCAAGATAGTAGCTATCGGAGCAAAATGCCATTAGCCATATTCACGGTACATAGTATGATGCTAAGGTCACGAGCGCGTCATAGGCCTCCTGGAGCACCTTTCGCGTTCTAACCTAAATGGACTACCTGGCCGCGATGGGAGAGTAATTTATAGCAGGAGAATGAGGACAGATAGCACATGGTTCAATATCCCAAGTAACACAGACGGGAAATCAGGATGAAGGAGCCCAGAGCCGGAGGGATATGACGGTTTGTGAAAGTCTCATTGAATGCGCGCTGGTGGTAGGGCCTTGACCTATAGTTACAAATTGGTGTTTTCTGCGCACCCAGACCTAGACCTTCATAGTTTCAGCTCATGTTTAGCATATGCGGTGACCATATGTGACCTCATAACTCGATACGACTATAGAGTATTCATTATATCTTTTACCTTGGACTTGTGGGGTGTTTGGAATGCTTTGATCATCCGGCACTGGTAATATGGAAACGGCCATTCTCATCCATTCCTAGGTTTATATCAATCTTGGTCGTATTCATGCAGGCCATCACGTAAGGGATTGATACGTAGGATGTCCCAGAAACTATGGACCCAGGAGTTCTCATCATATGATTGACACCAGTCGACTCCACAGTGGTATAGATCAGTGGTAGACGAACAAACATTCTCTTCAGTCTGTCGCCAGTAGTGGGTCTAAACCATACCGTCGGTACAACCCCTTACCTACCCCCCACCCCTAACTCCAAAGTATTGGTAGGGCCTTGATGGGTGCAGTGGGCAGAGCGTCGCATCACCAGTATAGACAAGGTTTTACAGCGATTACACTAACAAGCTGCAATATGAACTCTAGCCAAAGGTAAGCTATCAAGATACGTTTTAGGAAATATTGATAACCCTCTAGTAAGGATTTGTTCAATCATTTACTCCAGGATCTTTGGGATGCCTTGGTCAATGGCGTATACCCTGTCAAGATAAGCTGTAGTGACTAGGCCTTCGCATGTGCTCCAGTTGCGAGTAAGCTATCATTATCCGTTTCAAGTAATACTAGCGACCTGTGTACAGGGGACCCTAAATAGGCCTAGTAGCGTCCAAAGCAGGAGATGAGTGTCGAAGAAACATATTGATTACAGACAACGGTGCGGCTTCCATTTGGTCATGAGGTAACGCTGGGCTGATTACAGTGACTCAGTTGTAGAACGAAAGGTAAAAAACAAGCTCTCCAATCATAGGCTCTCACTTTTCAATCGAACTCGCTCTTCGAGATCTCTCAGATACAGGGGTGAGATAAGAGATCTCATTTGACCTCTTGGTTATAAGACGAGCGCATGTCCGTAGATTGGTATCTACTGTCGAGACATTCTTAGCGATATCTCAAAGACACAACCTAGCCGCAATGAAGATTTCAAGCTTTCTGCGAGGCATCGCCATGCTTCCTTCCCTTTGCTTTGCCCAGTCGCCACCCGCGGGATCCGGGCTCACCATGGTTACGTCTAAGGTCAATGAACATGTCAAAATATCCTATAAAAATGCAAGGGTAATCCAAAAATGTACTGAGTAGTGGAACTGACATTTGGTAGATTGAAGTTTGCGAAACAACGCCTGGAACCACCTCCTATAGTGGCTATGTCCATATTCCGGGTAGTCTAGTGGGCAGTTTAGGAAGCTATGACATGAATGTTTATTTCATGTATTTTGAAGCACGGAAAACCCCTCGAACCGCTCCCCTCGCCGTCTATCTTGCCGGAGGGCCGGGAGAGGCTTCGTCTTATGTTGCCATGAACAGTGAGAATGGACCGTGCGTGGTTAACCATGAAGGCACCAACACAACCCTCAACCCCTGGTCCTTCAACAACCACGTCAACATACTGTACATCGACCAGCCCACCCAAGTCGGTTTCTCGTACAGCAGTCTTATCAATGGAACGTACAACTCGACTTCATTGGCGGTTACGCCGAACAATGGCACTTTGGGTTCCCTACCTGGCCAGGGGATATTTTCCGAGCAATCTGTGTTATCTACCGCAAACACCACAGTGGCTAGCGCCCGAGGGTTATGGTCTTTCTCTGAACATTGGTTTTCCTCTTTCCCAGGCTATAAAACTTCGTCTCAGCAGATCAGTTTCTGGGGAAACTCCTACGCCGGGTTCTACGTGCCCGAAATCGCGGCCACAATCAGCAATAGGCTCAAGCAGCTTCCGGCTCGCCATCCTCTCAAAAAAAAGGGCCTAAGGGTAGACGCGATTGGGATCACTAATGGCTGCGTCGACTTTTACTATCAAATGGAAGGGTTTCCTGAATACGCCAATAATAATACATATGGCGTCAAGTTCTACACCGATGCATTCTATCAAGAAATTCGGAACAATATTACGAGACCCGGTGGCTGTCTCGACCTAACTGAGCAGTGCCGCCAGGCTGGTCAAGTCGGAGACCCAGATTACATCGGCAACAATGCAACGGTCAATCAGATCTGCGTGGATGCGACCATGTACTGCGCTACCATCATCAAACCGCTCTACACGATCCACAACGTGAGCTAAACTATTGTTTTCGTCTGTCGACCGACATATTTCATTCATACTGATTGTCGCCGTTTAGGTTTCGACCTATGACATTGCCATCGAGACTCCCGGCACCTGTGCATACTACCTCACGGTGGGCGAATACCTCAATCAAGCTAATATACAGTCGGCCCTTGGTGTCCCTCTCAATTGGAAGTGGTACTCTCTTGAGGTGACAAGCGCTTTCGCCGCAACCGGCGACGCTTTCCGACAATCCAACATGGGGAATCTCGAATACCTACTCAACGACGGAGTCAAGCTTGCCTTGATCTACGGAGATCGGGACTACACTTGTCCTGGAACCGGTGCTGAAACATTAGTGAAAGCAGTGCAATGGGGGGGCCGGCAAAGCTTCGCCGAAGCAGGTTACCAGCGACTGGAGGGCCTCAGCCCCAGTGCGAAAGGGGGGGTTGTCAAACAGTACGCTCAGTTGTCGTTCACCAGAATTTTTGATTCAGGGCATCAAGTCTCGGCCTACTCTCCGGAGACCGTCTTTGCTGTCTTCAACCGGACAATCTTTGATCGGGATGTAGTTTCAGGCAATGTCGCCCCGAGATCCGATTACCAGACCCAAGGACCCAAGGAGAGCTCAGATTGGACGAGCCAGCTTCCGGGTCCTTTCGTGCACGTTTGCATGGTCCAAGGTAAATTCTCGCCGAGCAGTAGCTTCGCTACCCCTGGGTATTGAGGGTTGAGGTAGGCAACAATGGTCAATGGAGGATTGAGCGAATCAACTTGGGCATCGATGTGGCAGAGTTGACTTGGGGCTAAAAGCTCGTGGGTTGATTTGATCCTCATGGTAATGAATTGGCTACAATTAAGGGTTTTGAAGTTCCTAAATAACTCTCTACGGAAGTTTTGTAACTAGTTCTTTAGATATTGTTGTGCTCCACTATAGTCTTCAGAAGTCACGACCTGCTTCATCGTCCTTCTAGGTGATATGAACAAGATCACCAATCATTAGGTCACGATCATGGTATAACTATAACTAAATATATCTACAAAATCACTTCATCCTCATTAAAATAGACTATCTTATGCCTTAGGTATCAATATCAGCCATCAACACTAACACTAACTCAGGATACTTGATCCGGAAGCCAGAGACCGGGGAAGCGTCACATACGGAGAGTAGCCACTCAGTATTGAAGAAACGAAAGCTGATAAATAGATACAGTTGGGTTTTGGGGGCGTCAATTTGAATGTCGTATTGGGTGGGACTTTAAAGACCCAAAATAAACTAAATTCTCGTTGCCAAGGTTTAGCTAAATTCGTAAAAGTCAATACTCAAGGCGACTTATTTGTTTGTACACAATGCTTACCGCCTCACGTCTCAGCCGTGTACAAAGCCGAAAACCTTAACACCGCCGTGTCTCTTAGAATGCCATGTCCGTAGTAGTTACTCTGGGGTAAAAGCAATCAGCAAGTTTGCTTCGGCTGATCCGGTCTTATTTCCGCCACGAAAACTCTCATATAGACATTGCGCACATCAGACGTTTCCAGCAGATGATTCCAAAACACGAGCCTCGACCTTACCTCCCAGATCACCGAGAACAATGGCTCGCCGACCATCCAGATATTCTTCATCAGAGCTCTGCTTGTAGTGGGCGGAGTCAACACTCCTGGTGTTTTCCTATATCGGTACGCACTCCCCCGGAAACCGTCGGCTCAAGGTCATCCAATCCCAATCATAACCCTCGTCTCTTGCCTTCCAGACCCTTTCAGTGATGAATTTCAAAGTCTGGAAACACGTGCCAGTCTTCCTCACGTAGTATATACTCCGGAAGACATTGATAACTAGGACCCGGTCCTTTTCACTTTGGACTTCACAGCCGGCGATCAACGCAGGCCAGGTGGAAAGCTTCAGTTCTTCAGGAGACCCCCTCAAGTGTATCATGACCTCTTTGGCCATCTTCAAAGCTTTGCGGTCGCTTTCCACCGAGCTCCCGGCAGCATGCAGCAAGCGAAAAATCATGAGTAAAGCAGCAGCACGGTATGCCTTGGAGTGGGTAACGAGTCGCTCCGAGGATTCCGCAGAGACACCGTTCGGGAAGCCCCATTGCCAGGATCGTATTCGAGAGCGTAAATGGTTGACCTTGTTGGCTATTAACGAGGCATCGTCTCGTCCGTCGGTGATGGTTCGACTTGGTTCTACATTCCAGTGGATGTCCTCCGCGAGACCACACAATTCTTCTAGGAGCGGCATCAGCGTCGTAGTGTAGCCCATGAATCGATCGGGTGTGTCGGCGGTGTGGTCGAGCCATATTTCTGTTCTAATTGAATTTCGGCGTAGATGGCTCAATGAAATCATCATGTCATGTCGGGCGAGGGCGCGGATGAAATATTTGGCTAGAGAGCTGAGAACGAAGCGGGATTCGATATGTCTGTTGATGATCGATGCGGCATAGGCAATTAGAATGGAGGATGTGCGCTCGTGAGGTTGACATCTCGTGTCGATCCCCTGTTCACTATGTTGGCTTTTCATTCACAAAACCGATTTCGATTTCAGTTACCTCCATCGCACCTAGTGCCAAGGACATGAGAAGCATTTGCTCCAATTCACAAGTCGGATCTTTAGCTTTAAGAACCGTTAGAGCCCTTGCACGCCTGGTGAGGGTCAATGGGAGTAAAGCGCTGTGGCTGCCCTCTTCGATGTAGACAGATCCAATACAGCAGAGGGCCTCTACTACCGCCTTGGGGCTGTGTTGGAATACCATCCAGGTTGAAGCATTCATCTCGTCCACGAACTCTGAGCTTATTACTTGCTCGAAAGGATGCCTGTTAAAGTATAGACGGATAGTTTCCAAGTCATCCGCCGGAATAGTTCCCGGTGGGATTCCAGGAACTGATTGAGACATAGTGGGGAAAGAAGTAATCGACGCACAAAAGATACCAGGGTTTAGAGCTATCGACTCTGACAGCTCAAGCACTTCAACCCAATTCGAAGGCGGTTCAATGTCATTGTGAATGTCAATGGTGGAGCTAATGGACAAGGATCTGCCCCCGTTTTCCTCCACAGTAGTCTTGATATTTGCAGTCTCAGACGGGCAAATCTGTGTGGCGAGTCTTGAATTCGAGTTCTCCAGGCGCTGGCTTCCTCTCACATCTGTCGGGTGATAAAATATGAAGGTTTGTTTCTTTTTCGTGGAATGGGGTCCTGCCCTTGGGAGAGGGTGGTATCCTCGACAATGACGCTTCCGACGAGTACAAGTACCACATGAAGGGCGGACTTCGTCGCATCGGACTTTGGCTTTTTTGCAATCGATACATCCACCCTTGGACCGGCGACGGAGGTTCCCCCACGTGGGCTCCACGGGCGTCCGACCTATTTGGGTCGCCATTGAGGCCGCAGGTGAACAATTCAGACAGTGAAATCCAGATATCGAGAACTAGTTGCAGAAACCAAGCAGGCATGAATTGATTCTTAAAAAGTACGATTGTTTTGGATATGGTGAGAGATTGGTTGGTGCCGCATCATCACCATTGACTTGAGAAGGAGAAATGCCAGTCTAGAAAAGCGGTCGTTCTTCAGCCACAATTCAAGGTATCGAGATGTTCAATTCGCTTGTGCGTCAGGAACACATGTCCTGAGGGCACCCGTGTCTCTGGGGAATTTTATTTTCTTCCCTTGGATGGAGCGAAACTGGGGCACAAACGCGTGACGCGAGTGAAAGCGGAGAGGTGTCGATGATGAAGGCTGGTTAAGAATGCGGAGGCTTGGGAAAATGCGGAGGCTTGGACAAAATGTGGAGTCTTGCGCAAGATAAGACCTGGGCTGCTGCAATAATGCTGCCCTGCCACGTGAGCACGTCGCCTGATTCTGGGGGCTAGGGAACTGGTCCAACATGGCTCTGTCTACTTGCACAGTATAGGTGAGTAGAGAGAGACACGTTATCTAAGACCCATATGGCTAGAACGAAATTCAGATCCTGGCATCATTGGGTACAGATATTGCAACGGGGCCAGGTGACATGACAGAGCCCTCCAATTACAGGCCGCGTATTTGGCTCAGTTCCTCCGGCTGTGCTCCTCCAGCCAACTTGAAGTGCCGTATCTCCACCGGCGAACAATTAAGGCTCCATTTGTGCAATTACGTCGATGAGCACATTGTAAAGCTGTCAATAGGGAACTAAAGTCGAAATGGCGACGTGTTATTGTAGCAGAAAAACTTGGAAGGCGTGCTATGGGTGTGTGCCCAGTGGAGCTTCGCGAGAGGCCCACCTACCAATTAGGAGTAGCAGCTACACATTGTGTAAGGTCAAAGATTTAGCAAAGGTATGACCGGGATGGTATCTATAGATCGAGGTCACGAGATGCTACGGGTGGCCTTTAAGATGCAGGGCTCAGCTCTGACCTCATGGGTGTATTCGTGATGATTCGCGGTACTCCTAGTCAATATGCCCTGGCCTCATCAGCCTGCTTCGCTACACTCAATTTTGATGAATATCACAGGCACATATTTCTAGAGGACTAGTAGTCAGCTTCGCTAGACTTTACAACGAAGCTCAAGATCTGTTGTGTTTCAACGCCCGAACGCCCTCTTTCGCCATTCTGTCTGTAGATGAAGAGTTCGTCTCTCTTTTCTTGGCACCAGTATTGATGCCCCTCTATAATGTGGATTTAGAGCGTTATCCTTGCCACTGTAGGAATCGACTTACAGGACATGCAACATATCCATCTATATCAGGACTCAAGATCTGAGCAAGAACTAGAGACTCGAGTTTCCTCTAGACCCCAAACTTTCTGCATAATCGCGCTCCCTCGCGTTTCTTTCTTCCAGCCCCAGTTTCACAGCTTCTAAACATTCCCTTTCTCCACTTATGCTTTGGATGTCTTTATTTTTAACTGGCTTGCCCAGAACTTCGAATAGCGGCACAACGCCGGACCACACTCCCTTGCCAGCTTGCTGCATGTACGCTCCATCTTTCTCCCGCACCACTTGGGCGTCAAATGAGCCAGTGTTGCCTGTACGAATCTTGGCGCTGGCAGACCGAATTTGAACCTCAATGACTTTGACCGCCTTCATCGCACCCGGGACAACTAGGTAACTGTTCCCCCCCGACCTGGCCACATGTGATTAGTGAGCAGTCGTGTAGCGTATCTCTTTTTTCCGAGAGTCTTTTTCTGGAACCAGCAAAGCCATGCCGTGGATGGAGGCCGAACGATAGTTGAGCGCAATAAAACTACTCCTTCGTTGAGCAGATGCAGACCCTGACCGCACTTGTCTTGCTCGCCTGGATCGCCTTGCAGAGCATTATCGCGGCATTACCATGCAAGTAGGCATTTGTGGGGCCTTGCCTCATGGCGCGCTTCTGATGCTGCTCGAGCTCCTCGTCGCTCATATCGGGTTTAATAGTTTCAGCACTCCAGTAGATACCGATCGCTGTTGTAAGAGGCAACATCATCGGAGTGGGCTCGCCGTCTTCATCCGTGCCGATAAACGACAAATGAGAGACGAATGTAGTGTCGATGATAGAGTGGACAGTCTGAAAATCATAGTGTGCTAAAATATTGTGGTTAGCACAATTGGTTCTCCATGTCCTCGCATTTCTTCTATGTTGGAAATGCCTGAGGTTTCACATGTTTGAATGGAAGCATGCCCCCTTGCGAGTAGCATACCACAATGCTTGTAGACATGGATTTTGTTTAGATTGGTCCGAGGGTATTGCGTCTGCCTCTGGCCATCAACGGAGGCTCCATTTATTCGCAATTTTCCATTCATAAATTTTCTCAAAGGAGACTGGGATGGTCGTCTTGCAGGCCAAGAACTGTTAAGTTCAGGGCTTGATTTGGTCCAAGCTAAAATAGTTTTTTGTGAATCTATCCTAATTAATTGAACAACTTTTTCAAACGCATTTCGTGCCTAGAACTACAAACCGACTAGTCCATCTTTGTAACGTCACTCTTTGCTGAGGCGTAGGCGAATATGTTTGAGTTAGCCACACAACCCTCAGGGCCGTAATCAACGGAGGAGGGTGTCCATTGTGAGTTTAATTATATGGGTATTACTCTCCCCACGGGATCTTGTTCATCCAAGTGGTATAGTGGTAGTCCTCAATCCGTGCGTGCGGCCGCAAATCAGTGCCTGCGTCAGATTTTAGAACCTTGAAGTCAGCCCACCCCCGCGTAGTATACGGTATCCCCATGAATTACGCTATCAGACACAAACCAGCTCTTGTCTGGGGCCTTCACCCGAGTATATCCGGGCCCAGCCCATCAATGGAGCACATCCCTTATCGGTTATGCTATCGGGTTCATATCCGGGGCCCAAATCCACCAATGGGGTACCGGAAAACCTCATCAAATCCACCCTCAATAGCGCCGTAGAAAAGTGGAGTTTCGAACCATTCCATTCTCTATCGGGTACCACGTCTGTTGATTTGAACATATGTAACAATACCTAGTCCTAAATCAAAATAGCTTATATCATTGAACAGGGGTCGGTGGCACACTTTGATAGAGGGCTGGTGCGTGCGAATTTGCAAGTTTTTACAGTCTATTCCTTCCCAGTTATGCTATCAAATTCCAAATCCAGACTAGGGGCCGAGGAGCCATGAACTTTGCTATCAAGACCAAATCAAGACTAGAGCGTTCGCAGGGGTTGTCCGATTCAACGAGGTAGGGTGATGCTCACAATGAAACATCCTATCCACCATACCAAGCCTCCTCTTTTGCATCAGGCATAGATGCTAGATAATGATGAATGGAAGTGCTGTAACATCAAAGGAGTCGCCTAGCAGACTTAATGGGGAAAGATGTAGGGATCTTAGCAGTACGAATCGATGTGGATCTTGGGATGTCACCAACTGCTCCACGGTTCATTGTCAAGTCAAAACCTTGCGTGCGCAGAAGTATAAATTGCTTATATTCTGCATGTTTGCTCATTTTCCAGTTAAACTAAAATAACATACAGATGAAAACATGACAGACTCTCTTCCCGCCTGGAAAGTCGCAACGCGACTACGACGCCAACAACAGGTGTCACTTATACCACAGGAGTGGCGTCTGAAGACCATCCCCTCCACTGCTGAGGCAAAAAGCTCCCTTCCTGTTGTCGAATCTTGCGGGATTGTGTCTCCCTGGGAGCTTGAAGTCACTAATCCATCCCACACCGCACCTTATATCCTGGACAAGATCCGCACCTCGGCCTGGAGCGCCTATGATGTCACTCTGGCCTTTTGTAAACGGGCTGCCGTGGTACAGCAACTCACATCCTGCCTGACGGAGATTTTCTTTAATGAGGCCCTAGCTCAAGCGAAGGAGCTTGATGACATCTTACAAAAAACCGGCAAAACCGTCGGTCCACTACACGGTCTTCCCCTCAGTCTAAAAGATAGTCAGGCTGTTAAGGGGATAGAAGCAACAAACGGCTGGTTGGCACGGGTAGGCCACCCGGCGGCAAAGGACCACTCCTCTGTGGCCGCCTACCGCAAACTCGGGGCGATATTTTATGTCAAGACCAATATTCCTCAAAGCACGATGATGAGCGACAGCTATAACCACCTCTTCGGCCAATCAGTCAACTCGCTGAACCGGGACTTGATCTCGGGTGGGAGCTCGGGCGGCGAGGGAGCCCTTGTCGCCAGCGGCGGAAGTGTGCTTGGCATCGGCACTGACGTTGGTGGCAGCGTCAGAGTTCCCTCGACTTTGCAAGGCCTCTACGGTCTGTGTCCGACCATAGGGCGAATTGGAAACCGCGAAAGCGTCAGGTGGCAGGCCAACATCATTCCACCAGTGGCTGGTCCGATGGCCCGCGATCTGGACAGCATTGAGTACTTTTTGAAGAGCTACTTATTGTACCAGCCATGGAAGAGCGATCCCGCCGTCCTGCCAATTCCTTGGAGGGAGAACTTGGTAGACGAAATCACATCGACATCGAAGAAGTTAAAGATCGGCTATATCGTCGACGACGGAGTCGTTCTCCCCAACCTCCTGTGCAAAGAGCAGTACTCGAGACAGTGGACAAGCTCAGAGCAACGGGCCACGATGTGGTGCCGTGGGATGCCTCAAGCCACGCCAGAGGTCACGATATGTGGGTCAAAGCTATCCTGTCCGAGGGCGGTCGAGACGCGGCCGAGATGTGCAAACAGGGCCAAGGAGAGCCCCTCATCCCGGGCATGTTGACTGGCACCGCCGAGACGTATCTGGATGCCGACCAGAGGCAGAGCCTGAGTGACGAGATTTTTGATTACCAGGACGAGTACATGGCCCGGTGGGAGGCGAGCAAACTCGATGCTCTGATCTTGCCGACTACTCAGTGGGTGGGTTTGCGCCCAAGGGCATGGGTTCAAGCGGATATGTACATTGGCTACTCTGCGATCTTCAATCTTCTGAACTGGACCGCATTGACCGTTCCCACCACTGTCGTGTCGAAAGATAAGGACCAGCCAAGCCAGGAATGGAAGGACCATAAAGCCCGCAGTTTCTCAGATGGTTTTAATCACGATTATTACGATGTTGATCTCTTTGACGGCATGGCCGTTGGAATCCAGATCGTGACCGGCCGGTTCGGGGAGGAGAAGGCTATCGGGGTTGCCAAGGTCCTTCGGTCTCTGTAAAATCGGGCAATGCCTTATTATTTCTTCTGCATTTGGTGAACGCGACAGCCGGGTTTGGATCCTATAGTATACTATACATACTAACTATGCCAGCTGTACCCGGTGCTGAAGTAGTTGAAATTTATAAGCAGCTCCAATTGAAATTACGTTGCTTGGGTCAAGATCCCTAAAGACATAAACCTCAAAAATTAGAACCTCATGCTACTTACTGCCTTGGGTTGAAGTGCAACTTACCCTATAGGATCCACCTGAGCAACGACAAGCGCACAGCAGACTTCGCCAGCCCCAGCAGTATTTCAACACTGGAGATCGTCTTTATTGATGGAGGCTCATTGTTTATGAGGTAGTTTACACATCCAAGTCGGATGATATGTTTCCTATAGTGATTCAACATATTAGAGTACATGCCGAGAGTCGAATCATAGCTGTCGTCTACGATATTAAGGGCGCTGATGACGAGCCTATTGACGACGGCGCGGAGAAAGATCTCATCTCACGCTTTCAGCTCGATATTTGTGAGGATGCAGCTACATTAGATAGTATCGGCACTAGCAGAGTCGCAGAAATATTCAACCAATGGGTGGGAGAACGTAGTGGCGGCTCAAAAGCAAACAGAAATCCAAGATATCGTGTCTGTCTCATGATTGATGCTCAGTTATCAACTCGGTGATGAAGCCTCCTGAAGATCCTCAAGCAACGAATTCAAGCGCCGCCTACATCGATTATTACCGGTTCGCGAAGGTGGTTCCGTTGTGCAAATAGCCCAACTTCACATTCACGCCATATGAAAAGGAGCGATTTTGGTATCGAGTCGCGGTGAAGCATATTGATCGACTATGCTTTGACCTAATTGACCAGAGCAAAGACAGTATCGGGTTGATTTGGGATGACCACATTGCGAGTTTTCAGGTGTTTAGTAGAGTAATCAGGGCTGTCCAGCCGCCGTCTCCTGACTCCTTGAGTAATTACATCAAGTAAGGCGAAGGAATAGCCTGCAGGTGGAATATCTCGTTAAGCTAGGACACGAATTTCACTCCTATTCACGAAGAATTCTGCCATCTTTCTCTCCCTGTAATTAGAATTCCACCATACATGTACTGGTCTGACGCGATATCCCGTGACATTGTGAGACCACTGACCAGCCGGCCGCTACATTCACCAACGTCTACCCCTAGGCATGGGTCCACAATGAGGAAAGGGTAGAATTTAATCTTGTTCCATACACATAAGGAAGCATATTTATATTCAAATATAGTCCCGTTAGTGATCAACACATTTACCGGAAGCTCTCTGCCACCACCCGATTAGAGCCGCCTTGTTGCCCAAGAATTGTTGCGTTCTTTCCTAACAGATAATAGAAAAATCACAATTCCGGCTCTACTCGATCGATCTCAGTCTTCACTCTGACTAACAAGACCCTTCTAACTCCAGCGTCCACAGTGGGTCCTGTCGATCATGGCTTGTGGACAAGACACCTCTTGAAACTCGACATTTGGGTTCTGAGCGTTTTGGAACCAGTCAAAACGAAAGAAACAGCCGTCACGGAATTGGCCTGCGGGAAGATTGTAACAATCGTTTCTGTTCTGGTAACCGCCATACTGGTCACCCATCCACGCCCCATTGAACTGCGATTGACATCCTTGGGGGAACAAGCCTACACCACCGCCGGGAAGGGCTAGGTCAAAGTGGTTGTTTCCTAGATCGCCACCGGTGTTGATCACCTGGACGATCATTTGTTTCCCGGCAATTGAGGTTGAAGTGAAGGTGAGCCTATTAAATTAAGTAAACCTGTCAGTCAAGCATCACACGCAATGGCTTTTTCCACCAATACTCCTTGGGAACTTCTTTGATCTCTCACTCTTTGCGTATTGTTCCTCATTCAGCGTTCAGAAGCAGGCTTGACTTACTTGTAACAGGCGCAGCACCAATCCTTTTCAGACTTCCCCGCAAGTTTGGCTGCAGCGAATCCATATGCCAGATTACTGTTGACAGCCCACGGTCCATTGTTGCTGCATGCATACGCATCGCCCCCAGAGCAGGCCGACTGGGCATTGGGGTTGAGTGGGCTGGGCCATAGGTCGTTCTTGTTACAGGTTCGCACAGGCTCTGATACCTGCGCCTTGCCGGACCAAGCGCAGGATGGCTTACAGCAGTCCCAGTATCGGGTGGTCACTCCAGTGTCAGCAAGGACAGCAGTTGTGATGAACACTGTCGAGAGCAAAGTGAAGAGGCGGGCTAGATTTAGAGCCATTGAGTTTTATCACTTGTATTCAGGGTAAGAAACTTGATCAGAGAAAATGAGGCGCCTTGAATTGAGAAGATGTCAGGACTCTGAGCCTGGTCCTGGAGAAAGGTGATAGCCAAAGGGATGTATTTATAATTGTTCTTGAGCTTGAAGTAGCCTCCATAGGAAAGGCAACGCATGGGAGCGGGTTGCAACCCAGTAGAGTTAGCCAAACTACGCACGATGCGATTTTTTTTCGTATTGGGTTTCCGCATGGTCGCCGACCTACTACTGAGTGCATATCTTGCCGAGAGCCTAAACAGGTCAGGAGCCAATCGGCGAGCTGCCGAACAACCAGTTTCAGCCGAACTCCCCGATTTAAGAGACCGCCCGATCCGAGACATCCGACTGTGATGCCACATTTTTGAAATCGAAACATCTCAATGAGTTCATCAGGTCACAAGCCTGATGCGCGGTTGAGTGCAGATGCTGGGCGTGGAAGCAGGCCCTTATGCACAGCACACACAGGAAGGATTACAAGGTTCATCATTGTGAATGAAGACGGGATAGAAGGCTACAATTACTAGACGGACTATAAGGCAGATTACCCGATTTCGCCCCATGCATGATGGACTTGATGGCCTGTTCTGAGCCCACATCTCCTTAGTTGTGAATCCTCAATTATTGGATCTGCTCTTTTTGATCCAGGCGCTCCGCCTCAATCCTTCGGCAGCGAACAGTCTCTCGATATTATTCATCGATCGTATCTTCGCTGCGTCGCAAGACCTAGCTTTTCCCTCAATGGAACCTCTTTCTGGACTAATCTCGACCCCGAAGGTACAGCATCTGATGCCAAACGTACCACAGACCTAGGTAATCATAGCCTCAAGATCGTTGCAGCTAGCTACCAAGGGATAATTGAAGCTCCTATGAGCGGGGTCGAGCCAAGAGTGAGGCAAAAGCTATTGTTTAGTTAGCGCGGCGTGCTGTGCTCCGCAGTCTGCAAGGGAGTGGTTTCGGAAGGTGGTTTCGGAGATTGTGGATGGATTAGGCTTGTGGACGGACTGTTATGATTAAATCTCCCACCTGGGTTACGTCCTACCCTGACAATTGGAGCAATGGGGACGAGACAAGGATCTTGTCAATGGCCTTACCCTATACATTTATTTTCCCCCTCCTACTCTATCTTGCGGTTCATTTTGTCTATATTTTTTACTTCTGAACAATCTCGTGATTGTTTAGGGTTCATGCTATTATCCTATTGGAGGAACAACAATGATGGTTTGAATTTACTACCACGGTTTTGATTTGGCAAACATGGACGAATATCTCTCACGCATATCTACCTCACGTGTCCTAATCGCCTCAACCACCCTTAAAAGTTTCGGCCATCCACAACAGAGCTCTTTAAAGTTGACTCATGCTTCTCCAGGAAAAACCATGGGACAAGTCCATCCTACAGTTGGATATCGTTACAACGCGATCAAAGGTTTTCCGGAAAAGGACATATACAAGTATCATCTGCCGGCCTGACTAACGCGGGCTATCAGAGACGAAAGAGTCTCTATGGAGGCTCGAAGTACAAATTCAGCGATGTTGTTTTGCTAGAATACAAAATGCCTTCGACACCCCCAGGTGCTGGAGAGGAAAGGGACTAAGTGGTGACAACGAAAGACCTAGAGGACCAGTATATAGATGAGGAGGACGATAAAGAATACGAATAGGATGACAAAGAGGTTAGGGGATAGACTACATAGTAGAACCGTCAGATTATAGACCACATAAATAGTCCCAATACAGTTATGCTTGGCACACTATCACTAATATGTGTTCGAATTCAAAGGTGAAAAAGATCCATAAATTATCCGCTCAAGATATCTAATTGAATTGTTTTTGTGAGGAATAATAGACCAGCCCTAGAAGCAGCTATTCAATTGAGAAGGCGGATTCAGAAATTATTTTCGTGATCGGCACGTACCTGCATGGACACCCAAGACTTGGACAGATTCGGCAAAGCATCTTAAATAAACTGCACTAGGGCAAATGTAATGTCTTTAAATCAGTTGACGGGAGAGAGTATGCCACTTCCACTCTGAAGATGGTTTATTACTTGGAGGAAGTGTTGGACACACCACTCTTGTAGGGGATGTACATGATAGCCAGAACAAGAACAACGATGCAGAAAACACCATATATCAATACTAATCATCATAATTAACATATTCCCACTGATCACACTTTTTTATCCGAATTAAACTTAAAAGTGCTTCTTTCACCTTGAGCAAGTCGAAATATACTCTATTTGCCGAGCTAGACAAGATATGATCAACGCGCTTCCAAGGCACGCAGTCTTGTAACTCATATACGGCTGGCTTACATGCCGAGTCCCGTGAATCATTCAATCACCCGGTCCTTAGATAGAATTACAATTTGTAATTTTGAGTTTAGCATGTAGCACAGACTTCGAATCAGATACGAAACCGAGTCCTCATCGTATGCTGAGGCTTCTACAAAAAGTTTGATATGGAAATCTGACCCTACATCCACTTAAGCATAGCCTCTAAGGATACGCGCGCCGCAAGCTCATAGGTTGTTGTGATGGATATGACATTTCTGCATTTAACGTTTAGTTTTTAGTTTTTAGTTTTTAGCGTACCCGATGCAAAATCCAGAACTTGTTAAGCGTAAGGCATTATCCGAAAAGTTAATATTATCTTAATAGTGTGCACCACGTGTGTATAAAATACTAATTCCACTCTCATTGACAAGCATCTTCATCATACGCCTCTCAAAGATTTCTCAGCTAGAGTCAAGATTGCACCCAGTTATGGCCTCCATCATTGCTGCAGTTGTCTTGCTCCTTGTTCGTGATGGTTCGGGTTCGAGAAGTTATTCCTTCAACCGAACCCATGGATTCTGCAAGAATTTGAGATTCTAGTTTTGCCACCGCAGACAGCGCAGTATATGACATACCAAGGGCGGGCAGTGACATAGAAGCGATATGCTGGGCAATAGGGTATATTCTGATACTTGGAGTACTCCAGAATATGCCCAGAGGTTGATCAAGAACATCGGGACGTCTGGTACTTTCAACCTCCACGCCGGCCACAGTTGGGGATTTGTGATTGTCTCCGCCTTCCTTGCTAAGTATGGATAATTGACTTATGTAACCTAACCTTAGGCCGTGCATTGTTACGGACGGGTGCTACCGGTATTTCCCTCCTGAACTGACTAATGTCGCCGGGCCCGTATCTCGGACACCGAGACCCCGATGCTAACAACCTAAATGTCCGGCAATTAACTGATCCCCTTTTGCTCTTTGGTCGCATCTCCGTTTGTGATGTAGGGATGCAGCAACTGTGTGCGCTTAAGTAGGGCTCAAAACATGGCACAACCTAGGGGGCTCGCATTACACCATGCCATATATTATCATCAGTTCTCGACTCGAAGACATTCCCCTTTTCCTCTCTCTACTGTCTTCTCTCGCCAAAATTCGTTTAATCCTCGAGCAGTCCTGCATCTATCTACTTGCGGAACCACATCCTTTCAAAGAGTAAACATTCGTCTATCTTGACCAATATGAACAGCATTAAGGCTGTGGTTGCTGTTGCCGGCCGTACCAGGGATTTTGGTAAGAGTGTGGCTGAGCAGATTGCCAGCCTAGCTCTCTAGGATATTATTGTGCTTGTCTGTAAGGTATGTGTTTATTGACATCTAGCTCCCTAACATCCTACAACGATGAACTATTGCAGTTTAATTCGTAGATGGAGTCAGTAAAGCCCTTCTTCAATGCGGGCAAAGCCAACTAATGAACCTTAAGCTCCCAAGTCATTCCTTACAAGTTTGTTTCAGTTGACTATGCCGATATAGCTTTGTTGGAAAGACTTTAGAGGAGTGTAAGGTTTACAATGCAAGGGGGGTCTTCAAATCGACCTGTTCCTCGTAAATGTGCAACAGTCACGGGGTCATTGATTTGCAAAAAAAAGTGCCTGAAATCTGCACCTAAATTTGCATGATATTTTTAGGTCCCTTTTATCTATTTTCAAAGTTTTCTGCCAGAGATAAGTCAGCAAAAAGGATACCCAGTTTACACTATAAATCTTGGTTAAGAAGCAAGTCACTTTTTTTGCAAATCAATGACCTACCTACCTACCCAATCCCCCCCCCCCCAATTACTATTGTACATTCACGGGGAACAGGTCGATTTGAAGACCCCCCTTGTAATGTGTCTATCATTAATATTTGGAATAAGGAGGCCTGCGATGCCCAGCTGAACCTCATCATGGCTGCCAACCGATGAAATTACATCACGAGGGTTATTCCTAGTGAATATGGGTTCCCTGTTGATAAACAGTGAGCAACCCACTGACCGTCAAATTATTATTTCTTCTCTTCTCTCTCTCCCTGTCTCTGTTTGTTTTTTCTTTAATTTTCTCCTAGGGTCCAAGAAATCCATAATCCCATAACCACACAATGCAACATTTTAAATATCTACCTTGACGCCCAGTACTACCTAGATGCACAGGAAGCTCCCAAGGCGACCAATGACATTCGATACGCCCGATTCTGCTATGGAGTGTTCATGAACTATTGAGACATCCCTCACCTCACTTCCACTCTACAACCATACATGAGGGCTGTCGACATTGCGGCCGGCAAAGCTATTATCCCTGGTACTGGAAATGAGCCCCTGACTCTAACCTACTCTGTCGATGCTGCCAAGGCCATTGCGGCTACTGTAGACTCCGTGCACTAGCCAAAGCGCACGATCTTCTTCAGCGACACTATCACCTTTAATAGGATGACCAAGATGACCGAAAAGGTCCGAGGTTACCTGCTTCTATCCATTTTACTCCAGAATGCTATCAATATCCAATCCCTATGTTTTCCACACAAGTATACGGTTCAATACATCTAGGTCTAACCTTCAGCGTACGCAATAAGTTTGTGGTAATATACAGTAGTGTTGAGAAGCTAGAGAATAATAATGCTGCCCTGCTTCCGAACGAGTATCATGGCAATGAGGGAGAATCCGTTGAGGGGGTTAATTACATGGTCTCCACTTTCGGTCGTCTCCTTATAAACGGTTTTAGGCAAGTTCTCTCGGAGAATTACATTCAAGATGAGAAACTTACCAACCTTAGCCCCTTGATAGGGGAGCAAATGTTATCGCAGTCCTGAACTCTCAGAAATGAGGTATTATTCTACATTTGTAGAACTTGGTTAAGAAGATCGTAAGTGAAGTGCATAATTTATATATTATCCCTGGTTTTAATTTAAAAAAAGTTATATTACGTGAATTACTCTCATCTGTGATGGGTTTCTCCCGCTATATTAGCTGTGGTAGCGTAGTTGAAGCATTTAATTGAAGGTCCTTTAATTTACCTCATTGCATCCAACATTCATCTCACATTCATCTCAGAATGTACATTCCAGGTCTTCTAAGTAATCAGAAATTGGGCCAGATGCTTGCGGCTTCAAAAGACATGTTGGATGGAGAAAGAGTTGGTTGGCTTCCTCGCTTTCGATGAACCGGTTCTATGTTCTAGGACCCAGCGAATGACTACTCAATCCACAGTACCCAAGACCACAAACTCACCGAGTAGATAGCTGGAAAAAGAATAGAGGGATTCGGCCATGGGGGAAAGATATTACCCAGAAACAAAGCACAGAATTCACCAGTCAAGTATCAAAACTGCATCGACCACAATATATGGATGAGATGGAACTAAGGAGAAGTTACGGGTTTGTGAATAAAGAACCTTCTTGAATTACACGGGTACACTTGGGTATGTTAGAGCATGACCTATTGATGTGTCGCCTCTGATTCTTCGTCTTCCTCCGATTTCTGGCCACTTGCGACGCACCTGCGGCATGTCAGTCTTTGTCCTGTTTCTAGCCAAGTTCATTGATGTTACATACACTTCACCGTATGCATGCACATTAGGGTCCAAAAGCTCCTTCCTCATGCGAGCTAAGAAAACTTGTGCTTCTTCGAACGACCACTAATCAATGTCAGTTAGGGATTTTGAATTAGTCGTGGGCCGAGCAGGGTCATACTCCCAGAAGCTCAGTGAGTCCTCGAATGGAGAATCCTTCAAGGGCTTGCAACAGGAATTGCCGATTCCACGCACCCCACTGCTTTAACTGTTTATCCTTCGGCCATGTACCAATGGGAAGTTTGATTCGTCGATCTGTTACATTGCTGAAGCCCGCACCCTTGATAGCATCGCCTGCCTTTTCACAGGCAAAAAATGTTTTGCCTAGTGCGTTCCCAATTTTGTCAAAGACATCAACCCATGCATTCATCGGAGAATCTGGCTTGATTGTGCCATCCTCCGACCTTGAAATGACCGAGAGTTCAACATGTTCAACCCAGCCACCGGGCTTGAGGTGCCTAAGTGCAAAGTGGTTGGAGGTTAAACATTAAACAGCGATAGGCATCAAAGCTCTTTGGCTCACCTTTGAGCTTTCTTATAGAATTCAACCCAATCTGGTACAGAACCAGTCATAGCTCTCACATGGATAAAGTCAAATTTGTTTTCTGGATATGTCCAGGTTTCGTTGATATCATCCACTTCAAAGCGGCAGTTTGGTGGGACGAAGTTGGGTTGGATTGGTGACAAATCTACCCCAATAACCTCTGCTGACGGGTACTCGTCTGCAAACTCACTAAATACCATTAGACGACAAGTATAAAATATAGAAGGCCCAACATGACTTGATGAGTTGTCCTAGGAAAACTTGTCAAACCTACATTGCCCAAACACCTGTTCCACAGCCAACATCGAGGACATTCTATGCAAATAATGAGAAACCTAATACTGGAGAACCATTCAACCTTCTTTTCTTACTTGTATACCCTCTTTAATTGGAACATCACAAAGCTTGCCATCAAGAAGAATTCGGTGCAATTCGTGGCTATTAGTGAGTTAGATATATCTAAGATGCAAAATTATTTGGGTGGTTGGCATCAGCATACATTAGATCTTCGGCGTTCTGCTGCTGCTCATCGTTTGGGCCCCTTCATGGTTGTTAGTACTGGTATTATGAGTCAAGGCTTGGAAGAGATATACCAGTACGTGCCATCTTGATATGCGTGGTAGCGACGTCCATTTTCCCATTTATAGTTAAGAATAGATGATCGGAGCGAGCTGGTATCGCTGACTCTCAACCTACAGGAACCGTGTTAGTTCTTCACCCAGTGGGGGCTGGCATTCTTCACCCACGACTCAGGATAGGCGGAGTCGGTTTCGTCCGTGTCCTATCGGTGTGAATATTTGCATGGAAGCTAATGCGAACATCCCGGCGGCTGAGACTTACAACTTCAATCACATCAGCCGTTTGGGGTGAATGGTCTCGTGAGGTCCGGCTTCCTGGTGACGCCTCATTAGCGGCAGACTGAGGTGATTTAGGTGAAGACATGATAGAGTCGTCCAGCAGTAGGTGATTTGAAGCGGGAAATGATCAGCGACAAACAAAAGGGCTGAGGGGAAAAAGAGCAGAGATTCAACAAGGTGGGTGGCGCGGAAGGCCGGCTGGTGCGGTGAAATATTTCTTAGCCTGCAGGGATTACGTGTGAGAGGGGGTGGTGTTGGCTGTTGGTTCCCAGAGTGCAGCAGGGCTGGGGCTAAACATCCCTGCGGAAACGTTCTTCGAGTACGAAATGCAAGGGCCTACAACAGGTGATGACGACAAATGCGGCAGGAGTTTAGCAGAACGGATACATAGGACGCATAGCTAGATGTTTACCGCAGGCCATCAGCATAAGTCTTTGAAGACTAAGCTGATTGATAGGTTAAGACCTTCGGGCCCTGTGCAGTGATCCTTTAGCTTATGTGAAAGCACATGTAGTTGAAGCGTGCCCGGCGCATCACGTAACCAGATGACTGGGTCTCAATTGCGCGAAGTTCCAGGTCAGATATCTTGTATGCGGTGGTATCAATAGAGTGGACGCTAGCCGGGTAACTAGGGTCGGTTCGCCGCGTAACGGGGATGCGAGTGCAAGTCTCCGGATCGACAAGGATCGCTTGTTTTTCCCGTCGGTGATCTTTCGATTTTGGTGGATACTCCCAACCCGTTTTAGGCGATTATGGCGTGCGAACGCCTTGTCTAGAGCACAAACTCAACTCTCTCAATGTTGTCATGTTGTGCCGCTGACAGAAATATTGTACTATATTCCTACGTCTATATAAAGCGCAGGGTATTTGCATTTGAAGAATAAAACCAGTCAACGTCAATTGGCCAGTCTCGCATTAGTGTAAGGTGGTAAGCACCTGACCCTTGAGCTGTTTCTTGGCTATTTGTGTTGCGCAGGCTCCACATCAAAACTATTCACGGCGGGTCAAACGACCTGCAATCAGCTCCATAGGCAGTAACAAATAATTCAATCACAGGAGAGGGAGAGAATGGCATCCATTGGGCTTGGACTGGGCTATGCTTTGGAGGCGATGGAATGGGACCCAACTCCTGACAAATTAATAAAACAAAATAAGATTTAGAGGGAAATACATTTTTAAAGGTTCATTAGGTTAAGTTGTGGTGGGTAGGTGTTGAGTTTGTTGAAACATTTTTTTGTAACTACAGCCACTTAGGTGCTCTTGTCTCCTGTGATGGGTTTTAGCGCAAAACGCACTTTGGTACAATATAACCTATAGAAAAGATGGAGTATGAGAAAGAAAAATCAACGTTGTCGTATAACTACGGTTTTCATCATAACATACAGTGCTGTCAAAACTCTCTCGTTGGGAGGTGTAGGTTAGGCACTGTATGCTCATCTTCATGCCAGCCTATCTCGTAATCCACCAATCCACCAATTCATTGGTTCCCCGATGTTTCAAATTTAGTACTGCCAGGCCACACCGCCCATATCTTAGCCAATTGGAGGCATTGAGAGTAAGCTCCCCAAGAATGGTGGTCCCCCAACCCTGTGCTGGTTTAATCTCGTCAGAACAATACCGACGGTTCATCAGTCACCATCTATTAATGATAACCAGAATCTTCCTTGGGCTTTCCGGCTAAGCTGCTCGCCATGGCGCCCATTGACTACTCAAAATGGGACAACATCGATGTCGATTCTGATGAAGAACCTTCAGGGTCACACCATGAACCATTGACTACATCTGACATAGACATAGAAGCTGTTCTAGCTGCCCAGAAGGCGGCTTCCGAAGCAGCTTCTGCAGCGAACCCCGTGTTTGGGTCGGGGCCGATCCGAGGGGTCATCGTCCGGTGCGATTCAGAGAGGGCTCAGTTCATGCCTTGGTCGGTAATGATGCTCCAGGAGGACGATCCCATCTTCTCCGGGCCTGTGGCTTCCGTCCCAGACCGCATTGAAATCCCACTGGTGTTTCATCGCGTTGGCACCCAGTCGGCAAACCGTGCCGATCTCGACAACCAGATCGCCACATATCTCAATATCAACGCCGAGTCTGGGTTTGCCGCCCCGGAATGGCAGTCTCACGTTGGCACTGTTATAGTTGCACGCAAAGATATGAAGCCGTTGCTGCTCCAGCATCTGGAGGGAATATGGATGTTCTGTGACTATATACTGGACCTCTTTGGAGAAGGGCAGGGTGCGCCGACCAGTTTATACAACAGACAAGCATTTGAAGAGTGGTGGGGCGATTACTGCCAGGACCAAAACGAATCCAGGACTGGTAAGGGGGCGAGAACGATGCAGATGATTGGCGAGCGGTTAAATCTCCATATGAGATGTAGTCAGGGTGAGCACTGGCCTGTTGAGTATCTGAGACACCAACTGGAAGCTGCGTTCTTGATTCATTTGTTTTACCTAATAATTATTATTATTGTTCACTTACAACAAACTGACTTAATGGGATATATAATACACAAATTTACCACTGACCGAGTACATAAAGGAGCATAATGCCCCCCTACAAGTTCGTGTTTTGCAATCTCTTGCTAGAGAAAGCAGGGACTCCCCGGCTGAGTCGCTTTCCTTCGGGTTATCCTCCTAAACTCCAATATGTGACTCACGAACCAAGTCACCTCGCAGTTTCCAAACGTGGTGATAAGTTACCTTAAGTAGTGTCACGCGTAGACCACTGTGCCATACTAGCAACAGTGTAAGGTACCCTACAACAAGTACTGTATACAAGTGGTCTATACCTTTCGCGACCAGTAGTTCGTGGCAATATCGACCGGCGTTTCATAACCATCGTTTGTGCTGTCATGCATTTACAACAGAAGTCACCGTGCAGAACTTGACTCTGGCGATCATGATGTTTGTGTCAAAGTGTTTAGATCTTAAAGTTGACCAAATTTCTTCTGGGAAGATAGGGCTAGATAGAATCCGTGATATTTGGTGGTTTGGCCTTGCTTCTGTCATAACTGGAGCCTTGACCGCTATTACTATGGTACGCATCCCAAAGGCGGCAGAGAAGTAACATATATAGTAATAGAGGAACAAGTTTATCTTTTTGGGGCTGGCACAGTATCACCATGGGTTTTTTCCGGTAATGGAGAGTTGGTTAAAGATTGAAGCCGTACACCATTTAAATCTACATGTTGAGGTGGAGCCTTCCAAGCTAGCAAAAGTAAGGGCTTCAATCAAAACCTATCCGTCATTCGAGGCAACAGTGGAGCCGCTATCATTGGAAGTCAGTAGTAGAGATTGATTTTATTTTCTCTGGTGTTCATCTCTAGGTAAATAGCAATTTGATGCACCTATATATAAATTGCGTATCATATTCATCTCACACGTAGAGGAATTTCCATTGTAGTACAGATATACGTGCTTCCCTATTGCTGGATAAACCCGCAGCCAGTTTTACCATTTGCATTTGCAACTGCCTTAGCAGAGCACGCGCCAGTTCCCTTTCCTTGAAGACCTGCACAACAAGCCGACGCACAGTCTTCATCAGTGAAACACTGTCCAGTGATGAACTGCTGCCCATTTCCTTTACCAACATTCTCAGATCCTGGGGCGCCGGAGTTAATGTTACCATTGTCGGCGGTGGAATCATCTGACGCAGGGGGAGTAGCTGAGGGGCTACTGGTGGGAGGTGATGGTGTTGCGCCGGAGCCGTTGAAACCACAACCCTGTTTGCCTTGCTGGTCGGCTACAGCTACTCCGGAACAAATTCCAGCCCCATTTAGAGTGGCACAGCAGCCGCTTGCACAATCTGCGTTGCTTATGCAAGCACCGGTGATGAATTGTTGCCCTTGGCCATTGCCGATATTCTTGTCACCAGATGGATCTGGGGAGAGGGGATTGGGATTGGGATTGGGAAGTGCAAATGCACCAAGAATTACTAAAATGTGTTAGTTTCACCATATTTGACAGACGCCAGGACTTACGAGATAGATAGATGGTAAATTCCATGCGAACCATGATTACGGTGTATTTCAGAGCCGTCCAGCGACACTTTAAAGTAATAGGAAGATTAAATTTGTAGGTTGAGAAGGATGATGAAGAATGATGTTCTCATTGAATGAACAGCTTCTCTCAATAAATAGATGGCGGATTTTTCAATGTCTTGAGATACAACATTTGGCGTATGCACAGTCAGGTTCTCTGGGTCCTTTAGCGCATCTTAGCATCACCAAGTTTCATCCCTTCTCCATGCAACGCTTACATATGCAATTGCATCGGGAAGTTTTTATCCTTTCGCACTAACCCAGGGGAGGCGTCAAAATTTGGCTTGGTCGCCAACCGGTCCAGTGGTTGGGATTCAGTTTCGGACGGGAATAGTTTCAGCCTTGTCTGGCCTCGGCCGCCCCCTGTCACGTCAACGTTTGATACTCATCCCGACCCCAGGGAGTTCCTGTGATTCCGAATTACCCGATACCCTAAATTTAGCGCCTTGGCCTCTTTTCAGAAATCTATGATTCAAAACAGCAATGCCAGCAGGGGTGATACACGTTTTACGTCACATTTTACGCTTGCTTGACTCAAACACGTTGTAGAACAAATAGCGACGATCAGAAACCATCTGACCTAAAGCAGTTGACACAAATTGGGGTCGCCGGATGGCGCAGCGTTTTGGTATTGTTGGAAGAAAGACAGGATTGAGCTCCTTCCATGAATTTGGCGTGGCTAAGCGTGTAGCCGACTGTATCGGATATGAGACTGCTTTGACTGTCGCATGTCATGAATGATTCGCTTAGTTAATTTAGGAAATCGGTATGACGGGTATTGTCGAAATTTCAATGTTATCAAATTGTTGTTCGGCGTTTAGTCCGCATTGTGCTAACCCAATGTGTCATATTTCTCAGTTGGAAAGCTGACCTCTGCAACATCCAACCCTAGCCTGATACTCCAGAAGACAATGCTTTGGAATCTTAGTCTTCCTTTGAAACCATGATGGCATAATTTATCATCTTGGGGCTAGATAAGGGGGCCGACTGTATTTCTAGCCGCTCGTATCGGGTCTGAATTGAGCGCCGACTCAACATGCAGGTGCATCTTGATCCCAGCGGTGTATTGTCAGTGCTCGAGGTGATCCATCTCAATTACCTCTACATGTGCTCTCCCCCACCCCATTCCCTTTTACTCCTTTTGTATGCCGAGAGAAGACGAATCCGAAACTTACTCTCAATTTTAGGTGCAACGGTATAGAGAAGACTCTCGAAAGGCCGACTGGGAGGAGTGTGGCACACCTGAATTAATGAATTTCTTCTCCTTCGTCTATGTAGCGACTTTCCGGCGCCTCAAGCTACAACAATTCCAAGCATTGTGAAGGACCCCAGAGTGTTCTCGGCACCTCTTTGTTAGGTACATTTTGAAGACTCTATGTTGAGTGAGATTTGGAGTTTATAGGATGAAGAGCGGCATCTACTACCTATAGAGGGTAGCTTCATAATATTACGCAGTATGTACAACCTAAATCTTGACGCAAATCTTTGTATATGACATGCATTGCTTTTAGGCTTGGGCCAACACGAGCGGTGGAAGTTGCGAGGAATGAAAATTAAGCTTCGACTCAATTGAGGTTACAATAGTAGTAACTTGAGAGGATCCCTAAATTGGCCATGCCTTTACATGGTAGGAGCAGTCCTAGAAAGCGAGGTGGTGGGCGCTGGCCAGCCACACTCAGTGGCAACAGCCGCCGTGACCCCGGTGCCGTGCTTTTCCCAGAACCATAAGTGTTGGCGCATTCTGTGCAAATTGTAACAGCCTTGGCCCAAGAACCTCCACAGCCAACCTCGTTGCCGATGGCGTTGGCACTGATTTCTAGAAAAGTATTAGTAAGTGGCAACACCGAAATTGGTCTGGAAATCGCCCACTGCAATAGAGCCTGCCTCTCTCAATCCTGGGGATTGGAAGAACAGCCAAAGCCATGCTGCTGATTGAAGAAATGATGAAAATAATGTTGGTGCACTTCATTTTGTAGATGTGAGGTTTTGCAAGAAGTGAATGTCTATGGCAGTAGGGGATAGACTTGGATGAAGTTGAGGATTCTGCTACGCTCATATACGCGCTTACAATAAACGTGCGCAATAGATTGCAGGGAAGACTAACAAATAGTCAGTGTAGACGACTCCTGAATATATGATTCCTGCATGCACGACTTTTACCTACGCTCGAACCGGATGTGTCTAAACGAATTCGGTAGTCAGGGTTTATCTGAACAAGGTATTGACCAATCTTTGTTATCTCTAGTATCATTGTGCCATGTAGGATGCCATTCGACGAGAGAATGGAAATGGAGATTTTGGCGAGAATGAACATGGCATATCAAACGCGAGCATATGTGGAAACAGGGCTGACATCATAATTGGGCTAGTTGGAAATCTCTATCAGCCTGGGCGTGGTTAAGATTTGGCTCTGGATTAGACTGGGGATCGATAGACGAAGATTCAGACCAGAAAGAATGATTCTTTGAGTCAAGCCTCGGACTATGACATATGATACTATCTAATTAACTCCATATTCTCCGTAGCTCACATATTGACAGAAACATGAGATAATCCCTCATCCGGGAACTTGCCGAGGCCCCTTATTCAAGTGTACCACGGCCCGATCAAAGTTTCCTTGAATAGGCAGGGATGCATGGGAATTCACTGTGATCTTGTTCGTCGCAACGAGCTGTTGTCGGCCGAAGATTCCTACAAATGTCGTGGGGTGGTAGATGTGGCGTGTTGCCTTGTGGAGTGTGGGATTCCGTCGATTTTCAAAGTGAATAAAGCCTTATGAAGGCTGATCAGGTCCCGTCCAGTACCTGTAACCATACGCAGCGCTGATGAGTTCGATAGCTTTGGTAAAACGTCTAATGCACTACCATCGCCGTAGTCGCCGGCACTGCGGTTAGCACCTATGCCGACGCGTAGGACGGTGCCTTACAGTCCGTCCCAGTGAGCAACAGCGCACCGGCATGGCCAGAATTGTGAGCAAGTGCATATATTAGCCCAGCATGGTCAAGAATCTGAGGCAAAGCACGAGAATTATGGTCAGCAGCATCTGATAAGATTAGATTTTCCACCTCCTGACCTCCATGATCATCTGATAATCGCTCAAACCACCCACAAGATAACTTAGAAACTTGCGTCATTCCGCACAAACTGTCATCCGGCAGATGTTTGGCTTGGGGTTATTAAAAAGATTTCCTCCTGGTTCAAGGATTTCCTAGATTCATTTTCACGCAGCAGTCCCCACATACCCGGGTTGGAAGACCTCAGGCCCTTAGACCGTCTTGATATGAGCTCTAGAGAGACTCATATCAGTGAAATAGATACTGTTTCTGCGACTCAATATGCTAGGACTCCGCAGGACTTTGCATGTGAAGACACATCGGCTATGATGCAGGACCATCAAATCGATTATTGGACCTCATCATCAGGCAAGCTTTACCCCACCATCGTAAAGGAAAACCACCTCGATTGCAAACGAAGATGGGATAGATGAGTTCTTTCTCTCGTCGCACAACCTCGATGGTATAGATGATGCAATGAATACGAGTGGTGACAGAAATTGGTCAACGTGGGCTGCAAATTGACCTATTCCAGGAATAGGTCAATTTTTGGCTATTAGGATGATCTTGGGTATGCATAAAACGCTTGAAAGGGAGCTTGATTAGGTTAGAAACCACTCTATTGATTCAGAAATTAGCACAACTGAAAATTCGGGCCTGGATTGCAATTCCCGGCGACTCTAGTTTTGATTCACAACAAATAGATGGCAAGACCCCCGAGCTGTCTATCAACTTGATCCCTGCGTCGCATGTGATTTGCAATCTGCTGTCGGTTCTTCTCTCCCTCGAGTCCTGTCACAACTTCGATATGCTCGTCATTTAGCTTCTTATTATTGACGCAGAGAGAGGTAAGGAAGTCGCATCCTGTGAAACAAACTGTCTCAATCCACACAGGCTCAAGGAGCTCGGTGATAGACCTCCCGAATTAAAGTTTGTTGAGCTATATCTAATGTATCGATTAGAAGAACATTTGCCTCTGCTTTGGACTCGAAAAACGCTAATGCTAGGGTTTCATCACCAAAATTCTGGCCAAGCGCAGAGTTCTGGGATGTCATCCTGCTTGAGAATGCTGCGGATCCAATGACAACACCGACAGCAGATGCAACATTTCGTATAAAAGTATAGGTTGACGTAGTAGCTGCGCGATATTGAGCTGGAACATTGCTCTGCAAGGCGATCAATGGGGTTAAAAAGCCCCAGCGCTAATGCTGAGGACAATCTGGTTTATGATAATTTTGCTCCACACTTTGGATTCAGCGATGTCATATGAGAGACCACCTTCCAACAACACAGAGAATGAGACCAAAGCAGATGCATCCAATGTAGCGGCCAGTAGCTTTAAGAAAGACACCAGAAGCAGCAGCTGTAATGGTCAAATATAGTGCCGATGGTCACAGCAAGACTCTAGACATCAGAGGGCTTCGGTCTAGGACGGCCTGGAAATAAGGCGGAAGGTAGTGAGAAACCTGCGTGAAGATAATACGGTGGCAAAAATCGATAAATAGGATAGGAAGGTTGGATTTGCCAGCGAACAAGTATGTCGGGATAAGAGGGTAAGTCGCAAAGAATTGCTCAACGACTGTAAAAGTAGCGAGGACTACAACACCTGCGACTATCAGGGAGATCACAATCCCTGACTTCCAGGGATAGGAAACACCCCCGACCTGCAGGCTAAGAAGCAGCATAGTCATGCTTCTAGTGATCAGGATATTATTAAGCTAGTCCATGGCCTTGATGCTCTCTGGAATCAGTGTTTTGGTAGTTTTGAGCTTAGGATTACGGCAATTACAACTATAGCCGCGCCAGAAATTGGAACTGAGGACCGAAGTTAGCTTCCAAAATGAGTATTACGGTATAAGATCTGTACGGTTAATATGAAAACACCAGCGCCAAGACGTATTCTTTGTGATGGATACACCGATGCTAGGACCAAGTGATGATGCCGTTGCCCACACCAAACCAATGATACCGTAGTATTTTCCGCGATCCCTAAAGATGACGGAGTTTTCAGCACCTGCAATCGAAAAAATCTTGGCTGTGACTGCATTTGTTAAAATTTGAGCTACTGACCTCTCCGAGAATGTGTCGCTAATGATGATGCTGATTAGAGTAAGGAGGCCACCGGCACCGGCACCTTAGATAGCCCCCTTCCGGCGATCAACATTGAGATTGAAACAGCAGCGCCACATAATGAACTTCCAAGGAAGGATATGGATGCTGCAATGATGATGATTGCTTTGTGCCCCTAGATATCGCTTAGTTTGCCCTAGGTAGGCGTGAGCCTTGCCCCGGCCAGCATAAATGCGGACCCGACCCAGATGCATCCAGAAGCGGAGTGAAAGTGATTGGATATGGTAGGTAGTGCGGTCGTGACGATAGTAAAGTCAAGAATGGAGAGGACATGGTAATGAGAGGATTATCGAAGCTAAATAGATTATTAACATGATCTAAGTTTCTAAATTGGGGAATCATTTTGTTTAAATGTGTTGTAGTGAGTGAAGCATGAAAAGGAGAATACAGGGATTCTGGGGCTCTGGGCTTACATCACAGAAATTTGTTATTTGAGTATCGTAATCATTTGAGCACACTTCTGTCCGAAATGAATGGCAGCTAAACACATATCTGGTTTTGGCCAGCTTCGAACTCGCTACTTGCGAGGACTCGGGTCAATCTGCTTAATTTCAGCGGCTTGTAAACCCTCTCACAATCTTTCGCTCTCTATGCTCGGTGGACGTATATTGAGGTTGGTTGGAAGTTTCTAATCCAGAAATAAAAACTCATGAACACAAAACTAGGCTATAGAGTAGAAGGCGTCATAGTTGGGGCCACTTCGTCTCATAGTTGTGGGGAGCATACAATGAGAGGCAGTTGAAATACTAACAATAGGTACTGTAACTCAGGTTGCTGATCCCCAATGATGAGCACATGTATACCGAGTCCTACGCAGTCCCCCAAGATGAGGAATGGCGATATATTAAAGTGTGAGTCATTGAACACAAGTGAAGGGGAAATAGCCAGACTGTGAGAGTCATCCATCTCAGTAAGGTGGAAACGTGGACGAGGTTCGGAAATGTAACCCGCGTGAATGACTGAGCGGGGGCTCCTATTTCTTCCTTTTCAATAAACAGCTGTGGAAAAGTTTCTCTGTTAATCTATATTCATGCACCTTAGCCTTGTTGTTTTGTTATGCTCTACAGCTTTAGTCATTGAAACGCTGAATTAGGTTCTATTGGAGCGGGCATGACGTTATTAATTAGTTGAGAGACTTGATGCGACAAGGCTACGTCACGATGGCTCGCGGGCATGTGACAAAACTGAACAAATTGTATTCATAAGATGAAATTAACGAGACGGTATTCCTGATAGCCCTATCATGATATCTTCCTATTCCCAGTAAGTGGACGAAGTGCTCAGATTGTCGTAGTACAGCACACTATTGAGAATGTCGCATTTTTTCGCGATCGGCGATCCCCGGCTGCGTCACGTCCTATGAACTACAAGTGGTGTTTAATAGAGGAATGCTGAGGTCCACTTTTGTCCGGACTCGTCGACCCAAAACAGGATTACGATGATCCAAGTGAGGGCTGTTGGGAAGCTTGCCATATTTTCAAGTGGTGTGTCTCCTTTCGGTTTCCTATCGTAGCATTTGGGGGGGGGGGGGGGGCATTTTGCTGCGACAACGCCACCTTCTACTGGCGGCTGCTGATGGACCCTGAGAAGATTTCTAATCATACATTGAGTCACAGAAATTTAGTGTTTATGAAGCAGAGATATCCACTAGGCCAAGATAAGGAACATGTGGGACTTGTCACGTATATAGCAGCTTGGCCTTTTTTTCGTCGAGTTCGAAAATTTACGTCTGAGCATTAATTTCCTTTCAGCGATTTGAACCTACTACCCCGCCTGGGGGTGATCCGAAACCCCGCATATTTGTATCCTTCAGCCAACACAACACCATGTCGGCAGATTTTATCGTGCTACCTCGTCCCGGGTCCGAGAAAAATGCCGAAGATCCGGAATCGATTCCAGCTCCATCTGAAGCAGCATTTGTCGAAACCTTTGGCAATATGCTGCCCCGGCATCATATCTAAAAACGCAAATTGGCAGAGCTGCATATTACGAGCTGCAGCCCTCAGCTCCTCCTCCGCCAGATATCACTACACCGATTTCCCGCGTCCTCTTCGTACATGGCGTACAGACTTCTGCCCTTGGCCTGCAGCCATTAGCAAAGACGTTATCGTCAGAATTCTCCTATGCACACTGTGTCCTCTTTGACCTGTGGGGCCATGGACTCACAGACACGCCATTTGCAGCGCACGACGCAGCCCTCTTCCACGCCTTGATGGAGGATCTAATGGCGCATCTTGACTGGGAGGATGCACATCTCGTTGGCTATTCGTTTGGTGCAGCGACAGCAGCAAGTTTTGTGGCCCAAAAGCCCGAACGGGTCACATCCCTAACACTAGTTGCTCCCGCAGGTGTCGTCCGTAAAGCACAGTTCGACGAATTGCAAATGAGCTATTTCGATGGAGGAGAGGGGCTGGAAGAGCAGGCCAGCACTTTCTTTGTGAATTGGTTGGAGGGAGGGCAGTTGATAGTGCCTTCAGATTGGAAGGAGAGAGTTGCTCGAGGCGAAATGGTTGCTGAAGCAGTTCGAGACTGGCAAACAAAGAATCATAAAGGGCACACGGCGAGCGTAGTAGGGATCGTCAGAGATGGTGCAGTCTTCGATAAGGATGAGGAATTTGTCAAAGCAGCAAAAACTGGCAAGAAGATTCTCTGTATCCTGGGAGAGCGAGACGACCTGAGTACTATGCAGGATTTCCACAATGCTGGGATCCATAATGTTGCCGTCGTCCCGCAGGCTGGACATGGGGTTGTGAGACAGAATGTGCGGGAAGTCTCTGACCTAATCAAGGAGTTCTGGAAAGAACTCCAGTAGGCCGCTCAACTAAGGGTTGAGACGAGCTTTCAGATGGAGAGAATCAGCGGCAATGCAATACTCTGTGGCTAATTGGCGAATAAAGAGAGCTTGACACCTGGTTACTTCATCTAAGAACTGGTTTCAATAGTTTCCACTCTGACAATAAGGCCTTTCCCTAAAGGACTTGACAATAAGCTTGATATCCCCTGAACACCCCAATAAGGATCTCTGGCAGTGTCGGGAAGTGTCACCTAGTCGTCCAAGTCAAACCGCCAATGTATATAGCAAGGGGTAGTTTTTCGCTGCGGACCTTGACTTCTCCATTCCGCATCTTCTCCGCTCCTTACCTTTATATACATCTCTGTAGCTATAAAACAGCCCACAGCTTTGGGAATTCAGCCATTATACTTGCTTTGTCCCTACGCCTTTCTTTGTCATTGTGCCATTCTATTTCCACGAATTATAGTCAAGCTAGTTGTCAAGGATACTATGATGAGATTAAAGACGCCAACAATTATATAGCAATCTCTCGGGATGTGCTTGCCGAGATTGTTGACTCTAACAAGCACGATATTACGGTGTGGACGCGCTCTGTGAGCTTTTCATTAAAGTTTATTAACCCTAATACTCGTCCCACCATCTCTCGCACACTATGGCTGGATCGAGGAGTTGAGTTTATTACTAAATTGGTCAGGAGCAATCCAAACACAGAATGCCCAGCATCACCTATATCAAGGTAGATTACACCGACCAGGAAGGCTTGGTTGAAAAGTTGTAGGGTATCTAGCCTGTCCTTTGCTTCATTTTAGACCCTGCTAGGCGAATATTTTTGATTGATGCCTGCATCACCTCAAGAGTTAAACGCTTTGCGCCTAACGAATGGGCTGCGTATGTGTGCCTCAAGAATGCTAAGCTATTGCTAATATTACGGGTATGGAGAAGTTATAGTAGGACCTTCACACGGCAAGAGAAAGATTAAGTTCGTGAGTACCTTGAAAAGGCCAACCATGAGCAAAGGTATATTACGGCATGGGTGAGCGTAGTATGTGCCGCTGAGTATAATTAGGTGCTTGAGTGATGCATATTTCAGCTAGGACTTTTTCTCAAGTATTTGAGCACTCCGATTCTATCTACTAGGTATAGCCCTATATGGAATACTTGTTGGGATATTGGCAATCGTCGAGCGATCACGCCTGCTAGGAAAGACTGGGAGTTATCAATGACTACAACTCGAGACTTGGGGAGAATAGTCGCAGAAGCATTGGAACTTGAAGGCGAATGGCCCACCGTTGGTGGTATAACCGGATCCAAGACCTCAAGTTTAGACATCATCAAAATTGCAGAAACGATACACGGAGGTAGGTGCTCCGTTTATCAACCTAAATTTCCTGCTAAAACCCTCAGGTCACTTCAAGGTCGAAGCGGGTCTCTATGCCAGACCTCGAAGCCGGACAGCTTCACACAGAATGGATTTCATCTCTTCCGAAATTTCCAGAAATACCCTCAGGCTTGGATCCGACTAAGCTTTCACAGTATACAGTGGCGCATATTATTCTAGGAGAGCTGAATGGGGCTTACTCGACTTTAGATGAATGGAACAAGCTATTCCCTCATATCAATCTTACAACGATTGAAGAATTGATACTCTATTATTGGGGTGAAAAGTAGGAAGGCTTTATACCACTACTGCGTCCAGTTTTATAACCGATCTACCTCCTATCACAAGTTATCGGTACCTAAACTGCATTAGGAAATGTCAACTTTGTTATGAATGGGATAACTAAGGTCGTCCTGTGGGAACAAAGTGACTTGCCCATGTTCATCTCAATACTAGCAAGGTACCAATATCTAAATCTCAGCTGATATTTACTCGTTTTTGTTGACGTATTTTTATTCAAGTCTCAGTCCGCTGTTCGCGTTTGCTTGAATATATTATTTTCTCATGACCCAACAACCCACACGCACATCTGGCTCGCCATAATGTAATGGTTCATCAAACATGAAAATTTTCGCTAAATTATCAAACCCATTACTTGTGGGTATATCAAACTGCCAAGAATACTTTTGGCACATCATTAAAAACAATGCAAACAATCAGGCTAAAGGGCGCTATCAACACTTATCCTTCACGGGTACTTCGCTGCATCCATCTCGTCCAAGGGTCCAGTGATCGCACAACTGATTGCAAGCAACGCCAGATTTGACAAATACGCGACCCTGTTGTCCAGGCCAGTTCAATCTCCATTGTGTGCTGGAGTCATCCGCCTTTGTGCCATCGCCGGCTCTAAATCCATGAGCGCACGCGCAATAATGGCTGCCAGAGGCTCCAGATATACAGCTTGTCGTAACATGACATCCGTTCTGACCTGGAGCAGGATTGCACTGCGAGCAATCACCTGCAGAGCTTGTAATCTTTTTGCAAGCTTTCGAACAAGTTGCTCCTCCATTTTTAGAGCCTTCATCACACTCCTCGCCCGATTGAAGAATTCCATCGCCGCAGTATCCATTGCTCGGGAGATGACACCCCAGACTGCAGTTCGAGTTTGGTCCTCCATTTCGAGCGCCATCGTCGCATTCTTCTCCAGGCTGAATAACACCATCTCCACAGAAGCCGTTGCTGGGGAGGTGGCAGCCCAAACTGCATTTCGAATTTGGCCCTCCGTTGCGTGTGCCGTCGTCGCATTCTTCTCCAGGTTGGATAATACCATCTCCACAATATCCCTTGTTGCCGGATTCCAGCTTGCAGTTGGCGCTGCATCCGTCTCCATCAATGTTGTTTCCGTCATCGCATTCCTCGCCATTAGCAGGCGACAGGATGCCATCACCACATACTCCTCGGCAGTCTTCCCAGTAAATGTTGCAAACGCGAGCTGCATCCCATAGCGAAGGATGGTTTGAAATTCCTCTGTGCAACTTTACGCCCTTTTTGCCAATCAGAACTGGAATGTTGAAATAGTCGATGCTGAAGTCCGATTCACCATAATGCATGATACTGTCGACGTCATATGTGCCGGACCAATCATCCTCTACACTGCCTCGCTTGCGGAAAGCACATCCCCAGCCTTGGCATGGCTCATCGCAGACAGCCTTGACTCCATATGAATCAAGCACAAGATTCTCGCACTTGATGTCGATGTATTGATCTCTGTCTGGTCGTTGTTGCTCATGATACAGGCCTAGCGTATGGCCAATTTCGTGTGCTGTTACAGCCACGCCACAGTTATCAAGTATCATGACACTTGATACTGCGTATGCCGCCTTGCCGATTGGCGAAAAACAAGCGTTTCCTCCCGACTGCACCCGGAGATTCAGTATGTCAAGTTCAAGCGCCTGGCTGGTTGCGACCTCCTTAAACTTGAGAAAGGGCAATCGATCCGTCCATAGCTTGACTCCCTTCTTCCACTCATCCAAGACCCAAGCAGGGGGGGTTTTCTCCCATCTGTATGTGATAACGCCTCCTGGCCATTTCAGCCCACTGTACCTGAGAATGGAGAGAGAACGCTTTTGATTTGGGTTGTCAACTGCAGCCTGGTGGATCTCTTCAACACTGCTGAAGACAACATCACCATCAATGATGGCTAAGTTATCTTTTTCAAAGTATGTGACTCGCTGTACTTCCGGATCCAAGGGGACATTTGTGCCGTTGATGGATTGGTTTGATGCCACATAGACATCGAGTGTTGTGATGTTGCGAGGCGCATGGACAAAAGTGTCGGTAGTGTTTGTAGGCACAGATTGGTTTTGAGCAGCGACGGAGCAAAATAACAAGACCGCAACAGCGGCTTGAGTTAATCGCTTCAAGTCAACCATGTTGTTCGTTGCTTTACTGCTGGTGAGGGACTTGATTGATCTCATGTCACCGGGTGGATTGAGTAATTTATGCTCTCGTAACTCAGCGGGCTGGCTTCCAAGCCAGGGCTCAGTCTCTCATCCGAAGCCACAAACTACCGTCCTGCATTCATGTGTTTTCTGCACTAAAATATGACACGGCTGAAAAGCCCATAGCGAAACCCGAGTGGCTGGATATGTAGGCCGGCCCAAGACAACGGCATGAAGCGAATTAGGCCAGGCCCTCGACATAATATAACTGGTCTAACCAAACCAGGCTAGACAAAGCTGCGCCGAAACTGTAAGACAGCAAAATAAACAACTTTAGTCCACTCATGGCCTTGCCTTACAGACGCGGCGTCGACCAGACGCACTGCCACTCAGCTAGATGATTAAACTATTGCTTCAGCATTGCTCTAGTCTAGCCCTGTAGATGGACCCTTTACCGCCATATGAAGCACCGCCTCCACACATTTTACAAGCAAACGGACGCGACCGAGCCAATGCCACGGCTCTTGGGCAGCGATGCTCCACCATGAACTTGCGGAGGAGGAGACCCGAAGCTTGGACCGTTGCTTTTGCAGACGGGTTCGCTAACAAAGCAAAGCAGCATGCTAATGTGTGTCTATTCAACAGGGAGGATTTTCGTACTCGGCTTCAAGTGCCGTTCTATTGAAGAGCTGAACTTTAGTGTCAAGCCACAAAGATGCACTGCAACAGGTCATCAACCCCAGCCTTTTTCAGTAAAAATAGATTAGGCTTACTCCAAGCTTGAAGGGCTTTAAGGTATCGCTCTCCCCATAACAACGCCGTTCCACCTCGTTTTGCCGCAGCTTCATTGCATTGAGTCCGAGTAAATTTACCATGGCTCCATCATCTTTCAAGTCGAAGCCCCGGGTGGCCCACACCTACCCGGGATTGCCATTTCATTTATTCCGGTTCATCCAACTTCTTGCTTCAAGCATCATTGCGGGAATTATGTTTTACTTCATTTACCACTTGATCCATAACAGTTGGTATATCCCATGGATGTACTACTTCGTAAGTAGACGATTTGATGGTCCCAATCCCTCCAGGTTTCAGGACCCAAACTTGCGACGATCCATACACTTCTTTTAGAGTATGGTTCTTCCAACTAACAATCTTCAAGCTTCAAGGCGCCGCACTCTCGAGTTTTATTTACATCCTTGTCTCAAGCTTTGTATACTGCACTGGCGGCATCAACGCCCTCTACAACGCTATTGTTAATGGCATTCTCGCTGTTCTTTGGTGTGTCGGATTTGGCTTGCTCGCGAATGCAATGAGATCAACGATTATGCGACAGTGCACTCCAACCTACTGGGGTTCAGCTAATGGAGTCACAATTTGCATACTATACAAGACCCTGTTTGGTGGTTCATTTATTGGGGCGTAGGTGGCCTATGTGACTTGTCTTCAGTCGTGGTGTTAACGTCTCCTAGGCTGAGCACGATTGCCTCCTTCACACTCGACATTATAGTTTACCGGCGGGGCCCTGGAAAGGGTAAATACGTGCGGGCGACGTCAAATTGCGACGACACGGGATATAAGACAGGCCAATAAGTTAAAAAGAGTACGCGAAAGTTTTCATTGCCGGCTTCCTAGACTGGGTTTCCATTATACATGTAAGCCACCTGTGGACGTCCTGGATGACAGTCATACAAGTCCTTCCGCGGGCAGTGAGAAACAACTAGACTTGTGCTGGGGCCCATGTACCGACTTGTTTCGTGGAAACTCAGAGGGAAGGTCTATTTTGATAGCCTATTCTCGGGAATGGACAACGTGTGCGTATTGGAGGTCTTTGCTACGTGCTTTCCACGTACAGTAGAGACCTATGCCATCAGTCATGGTAGAACTCTTCACCTCACAAACAGTATGTGTGCCTCAGATGGCCAATACCTACCTTCAGAAAGAGTGATAGTGTGCAAAATTCACCTGTCCAAGGGCCTCAAGGGGCTTCAAGAATCCTTCATGCCTGACCTGAGTTCTATTCTGTGGCTTGGCCACTATCATCTGCGTTCTGACCTCCTGATGAATGTTCCCACTTGGCTTAGTCAGCTGCCCCGGCACCGGCCCGCACTCGGTCCCCGACGCCATCCCAATAGGGTTCATCGCCCGAGACAAATTTCCTTCATTTTCTCCCCTTTTGTTTTTATTGTCGAGACCCAACTGCGAGTGCTATCTGTTCATTCTTGTTGAATTTTGCCTTGTCGATAACCCGTCGTTGCATACAAGATATGACGGAACAGATGAGGGCGTGGCAGATGCCGCACCCCGGGCCAGTCCTGTCCGGACTCATATTGACTGATATCCCTCAACTAGACGACAACGTCGGTGACAACGAAGTGTGTGTTCAGGTAGTTGCGGCTGGCATCAACCCTGCAGACTATAAGCCAGCAGAATTGGGCCTGGTCGGTCGGGCCATCATCAGTTTCCCAAAAACGATTGGCATAGATCTCAGTGGGAAAGTCGTCTCGGTTGGGTCCAATGTCCATGATCTCAAGGTTGGAGACCTTGTTTTCGGTCGAGCCCATCCACTTGGCAAAGCAGGATCGCTCTCGCAATACGTGGTGACGCGTCGCAATCTTCTCGCACCGCTCCCAGCAGGAGCTGACTTGATACAAGCAGCCGGGGCACCTACCGGGGCATTAACAGCTCTTCAGACCATCGCACCGTACGTCAAAGAAGGCCAGGGCGACAAGATCTTCATCAATGGTGGATCTGGCGGTGTCGGCATTTTTGGAATCCAGATAGCAAAGGCGTTGGGCTGCCATGTTACAGTAACTTGTTCAACGGGCAAGATCAGCCTGTGCAAGGAACTCGGGGCTGATCAAATCATCGACTACACCACCACAGATGTCATTGCGACCCTAAAGGCAGAAGGCCAGGTATTCAGCGTAGTGGTGGACAATGTTGGCAACTCTCCATCAAATCTTTTCTCATCCAGTCATCACTTCCTCAAGCCCGATGGCCCTTATGTTTTCGTTGGCGGTAACATTTCTGCGAGCAGCGTCTCAAATACTGCATTTCACCTGCTTACGCCGTTTTTCTTGGGCGGTCGACAGCGAAGGTACATCCCCTTTATGACCAAGGATGCTCAAGAAGACATCGAGCAGGTGGCAAAATTGTTTAGCGAGAAAAAGCTACGGACAGTGATTGAGAAGACTTATGCTTTCGAGCATGCCCGCGAGGCCTTCGAGCACCTTAAGAAAGGCTCAGCCGTGGGCAAGATTGTTATCACTGTCAAGGAATGATATACTAGGGTTGATGACATAAAGAGCCTTGGCGAAAGCTTGCCATTAATTTAATTCCGAAGCGTTGATACAATTATCAACATATTCTATCTCCTCCACGAGCATGGGATTCTAGTATTGATCCATGCCTGAATTCATGCGTCTTTCCATACGTACCGGCAGTTATAAGCTCAGGCTAGATCATTCTTTGTTTATTTACTTCTACATGATTGACGTCTCAAAATTTAGACATAGACATCCATCCTTCAATTGAAAGTAGACACTTATTGTCCACCGAAGCATCTTTGCCTTACAATTGGCCTCCTGCAAGACGTGGGTGAATCAGCGCAAGGTGGTCAAAATTTAAAGGCCTGACTAGTTCATCTCTCAATGGCGCACAATGAAAACCCTCGAATAAAAAGTGCATATTGGATATTGATATGGCGACCCAGACGCTGCATAGTGGGGAGCTTCGAAATCGCTACTTAAGTCTGCCTGCCATTCATAAACGCTAACAATGCCAAGGAGGGATACAGTAGAGGAGAATAACGAGATTAGGAAGGTTCTCAATTCTGGTGGCCGACACCAAGCCGGTTCGATGATGAAGTGGGATGTTCAGCCATGTCACTTGGATGGCTTTCCCGTGCCACTACGATAGGTCCCGCATATTCACTTAGTAGTTAAATAAGATAAAAAACGCAATAGTGTTCAAGGCTGAGTATTCCCTAGCTATTTTGTCTTTAGATAGTTGCTACGCAGATTGGTCGACTGTCTGATTGTGATGTGCATCTCCTTAGGCATTGAGTGGTTAGGTTCTTTTGAGGATAAAGTCTTTTCTTGCCAAATAATCGCTATCCGTTTGCTATTCGCCGTTCAGATCATCAAATATAACATCAAATCTGAAACCACTCGTGGAAGGAGGCGATGGGAAGTTCTTAAACAATTAGGTCAAAGCCCATCGCCTTTCTTCCGGCCTGTCCAATAATGCCACTTTCTCCAGTGAATAGTTTAAAGTCACACTCTTTTGGGCCTTTCCTGAAATCTTCTGGGGGGACACCTTTCAGAAAGTCTTCTAATTGACCTTTGACGTAACTCATGTTTTCCTCCGTGCTAGGCGTTGCGGCAATATATGCTACGCTTGCCTCGTGATCACCAATATGCTCTACTTCAACAGCGTGGCACATGTCAGCATGCCACCAGATGGTATCCCCTGGATCCATGCGCGGGATGCTAACAAGGCACTCTCGTAGACGGAGATGAGGATGGGAAGAGGGGCTAAGCAGCTGGCTATCAGCTCGAAATGTCCCTGGAAACCAAGGATCAGTAGGGTCGAATAACCATTTCGACGCATCCATCACGTCATCTGCCGACTCAGGCGGGCTGAAGAATGGCCGCAAGAGAACGTAGCCAATGGCCCATTTGACATTTGGGTAGAGCATCAAGCTGCCTTCGCGTGGGCCAGCGGCTGTCAGTGCAGTCCATCCTTGAAAGCTCCGGAAAACGCGGGAATGGGCTGAGCCCGGAAACAGTGCCTGATTTGCACCCTTGCGACGAGTCAGGTCATAGTTATCCAAGAGTTCTGGGTTCCCAGAAAACACAGCCTCATAAGCCGACTGATAGGTTGGGTCTGCCCATCGAGACAAGGATCCAGCATCAATGTGCGGCCCAAGTCCACGGAATGCCACCCCGGGAGGACGAATTCGTACTCCATCAGCGTAGGATAACGGTTCAGGAGTACTCATTCCACTATCATCGTGCCACCATTTATTAAGCTCCTCACTGAGCTTCAGCTGGTTTGGGTGTGATCGAGCAGCAATCTGCGTCGGCGAGTAATACAGATTGAGAATGAATGGCGTCTCAGCGGGCCAACCTATGATAACAATAGTTCTTTAGCTTTCTGCCACAAACTTCGGAAGTTGAATCTTACCTCGGATCGAGCTTCTATTTGCCGCGACGTATTCTTTCAAGTTTGTGAACCATTCATCTGTCTGCTCCGTACTGAATACCTTGCGAATGACAAAACAGCCAGTCTCCTTGAGCTTTTCTTTTTGTTTCGGGTCTAGGGAAAACACGTCTTTGTATTCGACGTCTGGGATGATGGCATTTCCAGCTGCAGAGATTTTCTCAGTCACTAACTCGAGCTCCTTGCACACTTTCAGCCAGCTTTTGATGAGGGAGTCTTTGCCGTATTGTTCGACCAGAACCTGTTTGTACCCGATAAGGTCGTCTCCGCCCTCGGCGTTAGAGGGAACAAATTCCGGCCAATCAGGCCAACTGAGTGCTTGTCCTGACATTCTGGAGATATGGCGGTTTCAGTGATTGAGTTGTTATCTCGTTTGTATCTCGCTAGTATCGGGCATGGGACCGTTCCGTGGAAGGCCATGTCAAATAGTAAAACCATCTTTGAGTGCGGGGTCAAACACTGGCTCGGGCAAGCTCGGTCGAGTGCAAAGTTCGCCGTGGGTGTAGGATTGAGGCTAGAGATATGGCTGTTGTTGGTAGATAAGGAAATCCTGATTGCGTGAATCTGATATAGCTGCTGTCGGAAGTGTCGGGACCATGGTCTCTGGAGGCTTCATCTGTCGGGCCTGCCGACGCTTTCAGGGCGTCGAATTCTATCAGTATCACTAACCCTGGCCCTTCTTAGGGTAAATCATAAGCCAATTTGGGATAATTCCGTGGTGGATGAGCCAATCAAGCCGTGAATGCCATATCTACTAGTGATAAGCGACTCGATGCCACCCCATGGGGAGGGACTGAGTGGGGATTCAAGTAGACGAGCCATTGATAGGAGAAATCCACTTTTACCAGAACCAAAGCACTATCCACAAGGAGAATACGGTGCCTCTCACCTCCAAGGCTGAATCATAGTATTCTCGGTGAGGTCGGCCGCAGTTCGTTTTTTTTTGATATATTAACCAGCTTCCTTCCTTGTTATCCACCTTACACCATCTCGCAAACACTTCCCTGTGCTTTCTCACCCATTTGCTATTTCAATTCTGGAAAATATGACTCCAATGCCATGGGACTTACCCGCTTGGGTCCCATCCAGCTCGTCCTTCGCCTGCGTCCTGTTGGTGATATCGTCATGCGTAACTTCTACTGCACGTACCACACATATCAAATAGCATTGAATCAGAGAAGCTAATAGTAAAACTAGACTCTGGGGTTCGATGGATCAATGATGAACGGGCTGAATATTCTGCCTTCTTACACTGACTACTTTGACCTAACAACTGCTACACTGGCGCTTAACACAGCATCGGTATGGATAGGAAGTATTTTGGCTGGTATTGTCTATGCCAAGGTCCCAGATTTGATTGGCCGTAAATGGGCATTGCTTTTCGGCTCAATCATTACAATCCTTGGTGTTATTCTTCAGACAGCCGCTCAGAACATAGCAATGTTTGTGGTTTCTCGAATCATCGTAGGTCTTGGAACTGGCGCATCTTCTGTCGCCGGACCTGTCTATCTTGCAGAGACCCTCCCTATCAAGTATCGTGCGCGGGGCTTAGGTATATTTGTGAGTAACCACAAAGCACATTCATTCCCTATCTTTTAGTCCATATATGATTCAATAACACCCCGGCAAATATCTAATCGTCCTCATAGTACGACTTCTGGTATGTAGGTGGCTTGATTGCCGCTGGTGTCACTTATGGGACAGCGAAGATGGACTCCACATGGGCGTGGCGCCTGCCATCCGCTCTGCAGGGTCTATTTAGCTTAATATGTATCGCCATACTGCCTTTTACGCCCGAGAGTCCTAGATGGTTACAATCTCAGGGACGAGATAGAGACACTCTTCAAGCGCTGGCCGCCACGTACTCGAATGGCAACATCAATGATCCAGTGGTTCAGATCCAATTCCGTCAAATAGCCGACGCGCTTAGTTTTGAAGAGAACTTTGAAAGAGAGTCCTTCACGAAGCAATTCATGAGCAATGCATCGACGCGCAAACGAGTATACCTTGCTTGTTCTGTCGCGGTCTTCTGTATGCTATCTGGTAACAATGTAAGTCAAAGACGAAATGGCAGCATATGACGTGCTAGATTGGTTTGAAGCAGGACAATAAACCTCTTTATGGAACATTGAAGTTCTAACCGATTGGGGCTTTTAGATCGTCTCGTACTACTTCGGTTCAATGTTGACGCAAGCTGGCGTCACCGACTCGACGACGCAATTGGAGGTCAACATCATTCTCAATGCGTGGTGCTTGGTAATTGCAATAACTGGAACTGCCATGGCCGAAAAGCTTGGTCGCAAGAAACTCGCAGCCTTTTCCACCTGCTTCATGACCGTTTTCATCTTCCTGCTCGGCGCACTGAACAAGCTGTACGGAGATTCGGACAACCAATCAGGGATTTATGGCACTGTGGCAATGATATTCCTCTTTCAAGGCGCATACAGCTTTGGGTGGACACCATTGACTGTGCTCTATCCTCCTGAGGTGCTCAACTATTCGATTCGAAGCGCTGGTATGGGCCTCTACACGTTTCTTACGAATGGTGTAGGATTGATGGTCACGTTTGCGTTCCCCTTTGCTCTTGACGCCATCGGTTGGAAGACGTATATGATCAATGGCGCGTGGGATGTTTTGGAATTGTTGTTTGTGGTGATTTACTGGGTTGAGACACAGGGACGCACGCTTGAGGAGATCGAAGAGAGTCTCGATGGCAAGCTCCAATCCGATGCGCCAAGGTTACAGACTATTCTTGGAGCAGCACCGAGTGATCGAGAAGGTATCGTGGAAGCCTTGGATCTTTCCGCAAAGAACAAGCAGGATGATTAGACAAGATCAAGGGGATGGTCTCTGCCACTGCTCATTGGCATTGTCGTTTATACCCCGCAATAGCAACGGGTGGTGCATATGTGACCGATTCCTCTACGCCGCACGCATGCCGACTTTGCCGTGAACCCTGTCGTGACGCGACTTACTGACTTGCGAAACTAACCGGTTGCTGATTGCATAAATAGTCTGAGCATCGGTTGGTTTTGCTCCTTGTTTTCTTTGGAGATTGAAGCAGTTGAACCCAGGGTTCAAACCTTGTGTAGCCTCAGCGTTGCAGTAATTTTCACGGCAGACGATCCTGAAGTTACCACCAATGATGAATCAAACCCCGTGATGAAATATGGACGCAGGAAAACTTGGCCTAATTTGAAAAGCCCGATGAAAGAGCTTGCGATTGAAATTTGGATTAATATGTTGGGTGTTGAGCATTTAACCATTTGGTGTGATTGTCCAGAGATAATTCGTTTTTTTGGACTACCGTGATGGTGACCGCTCCTATTGCACCGTTCTTTGTAACATCGCCTCTTTGAATGGGGTGGTATGGTGAAAGAGCTAGAATATGATGCCGACGCTCAAGGGGATTCAACGGAACCACTCGGGGCATTAGGGAGGATTCAACTCGGAAGAGCCTCAAATGACTTGCAGTGGGGTGCACATCGGATAACTCGGGACAGGGTAGCAAAAACATCACACCATAAATCAGACATGGGAAGATGAGTGCTAGAAAGATGGAGGGGAGAAGACATCTATAAAAGTCTACCCCCAATACAGCCCCATTTCCCAATTGGGACGCTCTTTGATCAAACAGCTACCCTTTCAGTGTACCACCCAGCTTGCGCTCCTGGCAAATTTTGTGATGCAACCATGGCTTCCCAAACAAGCGAATCCCATCATGGGACTATTCAACCCAACGCTTAAGTCAACGCTATCGTTTCGCGGATCCCAACATGGATCTATTTTTTCTTGCTGCTTTAGGATGGGGACCGACTGGTGGATTATCCGTTGGCGAGGCGTTCTCTATTGCCAATCAGATCGAAGACGGCAAACCCGGACTCTTGGACGCTTGCTTTCGAAAATCAGGGCGAGGCCTTGACCAGACAAGCTGATCCTTGGCTAGAGCGTGGGCGGGCCCTTGCGGCTGGGGAGGCTCGACTGAAGGCATTTGCATGCTATCGTTCTGCGTGGCAGTTTGCAGTTCCTGAGAAACATTTCTCATCCCTGTTCTGCACCAGCCAAAGGCTTTTTAATCAAGCCATGGGAGAGCTGAACCTCCCGGCAACAAGCTTCATAGTTCCTTACGGGAGCAGTGAGCTGCCTAGGCATTTCTACTCGTCAAGCAACTCTGCTGCGCCGACGGTGTTGAATATCGGTGGAGCAGATACCTGCCATGAAGATCGATTCTTGTCACAAGGACGCTACTACATAAACCGGGGCTATTCAGTTGCCTTAGTGGATCTACCAGGGCAAGGCCTCGTGCTAGAACAAGGATTGTACTGGGAGCCTGAGACTGAGCTGCCGATCGGAGCGGTGATAGATGAATTAATTGCTCGCTTTGGAGTAGAACCACGCAAGTTGGCTCTTCTCGGCATGAGTCTCTGTGGTTACTTCGCCTGTCGCGCAGCAGCACATGAATCGAGACTCGCGGTTGTCATTTCAACCCCAGTGCTCTCTCATCCATTCGAGCTGTTTTCAGGAGTCGCAAAACAGGAGGCTGCAAATGATGGGGACCGTGCGATGTTAGCGGTAGCGCGTAATAACCTTGAAGTTCTTGGGTGGAAAGCGGGGGCGTCTAATCTCCTCGAGCTGCTCAAAAAGTGGGAGAACGTGGCTGTAGATCCTCACAACGTCAGGGTGCCGTTTCTATCAGTTTTTGGAAAGCAAGAAGGAGGAGTCTGGAGGAAACAGACGGAGGAGTGGCATGCTTCTCTCGCATCAAACGTAAAGACTTTTGTAAGCCTTGATGCAGCCACGGGGGCCGATGCACATTGCCAAGGAAATAACTCTCTTCGCTTGACTCAGGAGGTTGACGCATGGTTACGTGAGGTATTGGGGGAATTTTAGATCTTCGAAGCCAGACACCGGCTCTCAGAGCCTAGGTATTTCAATTTATTGGCCTTGGTTTTTGAGATGCTCGATTTAGCAACGATGAAGAGACTAACTGAACTTTGTTTCCTGAAAAGATTGGCGCGGATGTTGGGGGTCGAAGGATGAGTACGAAACAGAAAATGTCACAAACGCTGGCAATGTAGGATTTCGCCTAGTAATTGATTCGCTAAGGTTTTTAAATGAGGAATATAATATGTTTCTGACTCTCTATTCAAGTTTCGGAAACTTATCACGATGAAGAACCTGGTTGTGAGAACGCTAAGCCTACAATTGTCAAAGATATCGAATCATGACGACCCAATAAGAGGGCAAGAACCCTGATACTGGTGGAGAATAAATATAAAGCTGGGGTGGTATTGGTTGCTAAAAAACGGGCAGGCGGACCGAGATCAACAGCCAACCCGGCTCAACCAAGACTGCCCTTTGTCTACGTAGTATTATCATTGGGTCTTGGCGTGCCTGGGCGCACCCTCTCATTGATCCACAAACTTCTCCCAAGGTATAATTTGGGTGGTAACGTCGGGGGAGAGCATTCGATCAAACGCTGACAAACGCATGTTGGTGGATTGAAGAACAACACAACACCATCGTATATCTACAAACAATAACTTAAAACGTCACCAGTTCGCCCTGACCGCAACTCCGACGACTTCGACGGTCCATCGCAAACCCAAGTCGATAACTCCCCGGCACTTAGTGTCGTCATACGAGCCCCTGTTATAATCGCCCCACCCTGGGACCATTCATGGGGTTCCCCTCACTTTTAAGCCCATTGCCTGGGCTATTCTCGTGTCGTGTCCGTGCTTCTTGTCTCCGTCATTGCTATCATTTGACTTCTCCGCTGTCGCGGCCTCTCAATCATGATGACTGGGCAGCTTATCGGGACCGAGACGACAGCAGAGGAGGAGTGAGCACTCGTGAGGGCCCCTCAGGGGTGAGATTGCCCCCACGGGAGAAGATTTGAATGTATGCATTCAGGTTTCAAGATTTGTGAACGCGGCTCATGTGCGTTTAGGATTCCGAGGGTGGCAACCTTTGGGGAAGATACGTTCGGCAGCCTCCGGGGAATGCTCGCGCCACATTACTAACGCCTTCGATAGAAAGAGCTCTACTGCTTTTGTATCAGCAAGTATCCTCGAGTATCGTAGGCTTCAAGGACGAACATATCACAGTGACAAGTTTACCATGAACTACTTTTTCCCAAACGACGACTGACGGCTGGATTCTGTCGAAATCACGTGGAGGTTCAAGTCTTCCGTGTCCAGCGACGCCACGTTAATCTCACAATTAGACACCACTACTTGACCATTCTTATGGATGAAAAATTATTCCTTGCACCACTGAGGAAAGACGAGATACAGGTTCTGATGCTGTAGGGAAATCTAAGATGAACCAACAAGCCCCATGCTAACACATGGATTCCATTGTCCAGCGAGTCCTTGACGTGGGAACTGGAAGCGGTAAGTCAATTGAATGCTCCACAGCCAACAATCCACTAAATTTTGCCGAGGCATTTGGTCAATGTATGTTTCTACGCTAATACGATATTACAAGCCTCCTGACGAATCGCAGCGAGTTCACCGATGAATATCCGAACGCTGAAGTTATTGGCATCAATCTTTCCCCTTGCCAACCAAACTGGATTCCCCCGGATGTTCGGTTTGAAATCGATGATGCTAGCCAACCTTGGACCTGGCAGGGACTTTATTCACATTAGATATCTCTTCGGCGCTATTGAGGACTAGAATGCCCTTTTTAAAGAAACATACCGTTGTTATACCCCAGTAGGCTAGGTGCAGTCGGCGAAGGATGGTGTTGAGTTCCGCAGCGATGATGAGGTACTGATCAGGACCCTGTGTTGAAATCCTATAAGCTCTATGTTGAAGGTGGCAAGGCCTTGGGCTGTCCCTTCTTTGTGCAAGGTCCCCAATAGAAGGGATTTGAAGAAGCTGGCTTTGTGGATATTAAGACCGTTGACTAAAGGGTATGTTGCTTTGCTTCAAAGCAAGGCGAGCTTTCGAATAGCATCATATCTAATAGTTCCTTGTGGATACTTGGCTTAAGTACTTAAAACTTGCCGAAGTTGGTCGATATGTCAACTTTACACTGGAAGATGAGATTGAGGGTAAGCAAGGCCATTGTGATGACTCCTTTTAAAGCTGGATTTATATTCACAGGTTATACCCTGATGATGTGGCATAACGTTATCCAATGGCCGAAGGATGAATACCAGCTGTTTTTTTGAAGGATCTGTGCAACGCAATTCGGAGCCCGAAAATGCATAGCTATATGGTTGTGCATTATGTGTATGGGCGTAAGCCCGGGTAGCATTGGACCAATTATTTCAGTGGCCTTGATTGTTGGATCATGGTGCATATGCATTTTTTTTTTATTCGCTTTAAGATCATTTGAAAATCAACATTTCAGTGACATTTATTTCGACTATTTATAGATCCTCGAGGTGATGTTTTGTCTTAAAATAACTAACGTCTCAATACAATCTCCAAATCACCTTGCATGCGAATTTTGACCAGCTTTTTCTGCGCGAAGACTTATGCTCAGATGTAAATGGGACGCATAGGGTGGGCAAGGAACTTCGTCACGAATTACAAACTAATACAAACAATGGTTCTGGTTTATGACAAGTAGATCTTGTATATTCTATTTTATAAGTCTTGGGGTAACAGAGAAATATTTAAGATCAGCACTAGTAGTTGCGTTGCGGGTTGTGAAAAGTGTGGTTAAGCCTGGTAAAGACCTGGTCGCAACTCTGCGGCCACGTAAGATGGGGATGGCTGAGATATCGAAGAAGGCAACAACCAGAATAACAGAGAGGACGGATATCCCTAAACATGGATTAGTTGATTCGTAAGCTTCTCGCTCATTGTCCAATCTTCTATGACATTCACCCATCACTTAATGAAGCCATTAAGTATTGATTATTGCGACCAGGGTAGAGCCAGGGTAGAGACGCGGTCAATACCGAGGCACATCGCAGGACGGCAGTGTCAAGCGATTCTTCCCCAAGTCCAAGCAGCCCCTCGCAACGGACAAGAACTCGGCGGTGGCACAGCAATACAGCAATGGATGGTGAGGATGTAGTCTGATTCGCCAGTCAAGGTCGCGAGTGCGGCCCCTGCGTGATATCTAGCGCAATGTCGGGCCGAGCCATGCGCCCGGTCTCTCCACCTCTCCACACTGGGAGAGAATGGGAGAAAACGGGGAAGTGGGCTCTCAAACAAAACCCTTGTCTGGACCCCGGAGAAGGGAGCATTGCCGGGGTGAAATGACGGCTCTAGCCTCAACTGACGCTGGCACCGTCTGTTCCGGGCCGACATCCTAGCGACGCTTATGCGCGAGCTTGCTCTTGTTCCTGATTCTTTAGCGACATGTTAGATTAAGACCTTGCATAATTGCCTGGTGTGCATCATACGCGGGTTTGTGGAGATTGATTGGGAAGCCCTGCTTGCCAAGACGCCGGTTCTTGCTCGACCGTGACCACACCGACCCCTTCCTGTAGCAAGAATCACACGATGGCTCATACTTGGGGGGGGGGGGGACTCTTTGTGTCTCCCAGGCTTGAGTCCCTGGATATCATAAGCCAGCCGTCACCTTACTTCCTTGACAAATCCCCTTAAAACCTTGGAGGATATTGCAGCATCCCTTGTTTTTGAGTTTCGCTATCCGCATCCCATCATTCTGTTCGATCCATAATCTACTATGCTCAAGTTCGTTGGTCGAGGCCACAAGGGCGGTGACAGTCGTGACGAGATTGCCCTGGTAGAACTTGACAGCGAGCGAGAAGGGTCTACCAATGACCGAGTACCTGCTTCGGGGCCTGTTCCCAGCCACTCGCAAGCATGGATCACGGCTGTTGATCTTGGTCCTGTTCGAATGTCCGTGAGCTCCAGTGAACTGCCCGACCACGTTCGCCGCACACTGCATAAGGAGCGCCAGGTTACATTTTTCGGATGCTGTCGCCACTACCCCAAGGCTGTGGCATGGTCTTTGATGCTCTTCTGTACAATCATTATGGAAGCCTTTGACAAGTCACTGATTCAAGGCTTTATAGCTTTTCCTCCGTTTCAGAGGAGATATGGACAACCTACAACAAATTTAGATGGTTCAACAAATACAGACGAGTATGAAATCTCGCCAACCTGGCAGATGGGGTTACAAAATGTTGCCATTGCCTGCGAAATCATTGGTCTCCTGGCTCATGGCTATATAACCTACGTGGTAGGCTACCGGAGGATGTTGGTCCTTTGCCTAATCTGGCTAATGATAGCGATATTCGCATCATTCTTCGCCAATAGCATAGCAATGCTAGCTGTCGGACAGGCGCTCTGTGGTATGTATTAAATCTGTTGCTACGAGCAATGAAGAAGAAACTTAGGCCGTCCTAGGTTTTCCTTGGGGTGTTATCCAGACACTCGCTGCTACCTATGCCGCCGAGGTCGTACCAGGAACTTTGCGAGCATTTATGTTGAGTAATGTCAACATGTGCTGGTTGATCGGGCAGCTTGCAGCCATGGGCATCCTTCGAATCTTCGTCAAGAACGATACACAGTGGTCTTACCGACTCCCTTTCGCCATTCAGTGGGGGATTGCGGTGCCCCTTCTAATAGGCGTGTGCTTTTGTCCTGATAGTCCATGTGAGCATCTATCGTTTACAAATGCCCTCGTCCCACGCATGCAACTAACTTGAGCCTCCACCAGGGTGGCTTATCCGGCATGAACGGCAAGCCGATGCTCGTCGCGCCCTTAAACGGCTCACAAACGGGAAGCACCTCGATATTGACGAAACGATAATTTTCATGGAGCATACAAATATGATTGAGCAAAAGTACAACTACGGAGGTGCAAGCTACGGCGACTGCTTCAAGGGCGCGAATAGACGAAGAACCGAGATTGCATGTATCGTCTGGGCATGTCAGGCCCTCTGCGGCTCAACCCTGACTTCGTACGGGGCATATTTTCTTAGCCAGGCCGGGTTTGATGCAGCAAATTCATTCACTCTCTCAACTTGCATGTACGGTATGGGTATTTTAGGAGGCATCATCTCTTGGGTCTTTCTCTCTTATGTTGGCCGTCGAAAGCTCTATCTTACTGGACTCTCTTTTGCACTTTGTTTCTTGACCGTTGGCGGTATCTCCTCTGTCGCACTAACCACAACAGGCGTCACCAACTGGATATTAGGCGGCATCATCATTGCCATGACGTTTACTTACAACATCACCATCGGCCCGGTGTGCTATGTGCTGGTTGCAGAAATCCCCTCAACTCGACTGCGGGTCAAAACTGTCGCCCTGGCACGAGTGACGTACAACATTTTCATGATGCTGAACAACGTTGTGGTGCCACAAATGTTGAATCCTACGGCGTGGGATCTCAAGGGCAAGGTATGCTTTGTGTATATCGGTACGACGCTCATGTGTTTAGGCTGGTGTTACTGGAGATTGCCAGAATCCAAGGCGCTGTCGTATCTGGAGTTGGATATTCTCTTTGAAAAGAAAGCTCCGACGAAGAAGTTCAAGGAGCTTCAGGACCGACTCCAGGAAAGCGCATACATGAGTGCTTCGAGAATCGAGAGGTCGAGAAATGTTTGGCATGGATGGATGGCATACTCTTGAGGTTACATTGTTCTTTACAGGGGCAGCGCAAATTTCATGCCTGCATCACTCTTTTGTGTTTGTTATTGTAGCACAATCTAGGACATTATTGGCCTGAAATAAAACCCAACAGGGTATTTTTCACGTTGCTTCATGTGGAGCGGGATGAGATGTGCGCTGTCCATTCTGCCGCCTAAATTCACCAAGGGAGGAAGACTGGAATACAGACGAGGCCCATTGATTTGATTTGGTGAACACAACGTTGCGATCTTTCCCATGTCATACCCGTACGGGTCTTCAAATGAATTAAAAGAGACAATCATCGGCAGTTCATAGCCCCCAATCCATGTCATTCCTTCGTAGCAGTGGTTGAATTGAAGTCCTGACCATTTTTCAGCGCAAAACATCCCCATCACTGTCTATAGTCGTGCATTGCCTCATCTCAGCTAGCTTGGTGCACTGTGAGGACTGGTCGAATCAACTAGAAGGGAGAATAAGGTTTGTGAGAGAAGGGATAGAGGCTTATTTCTTTGACTCACGCTTCTTTTGTTGAACCATAGTGCCGAGTTCTGATGATCATGAAGTCTCCAACGGTAGTGTAGGTCACATGATCTGATGTGCACCGCCACTCGGGCAGTGACTCAACCTCTACACACACCGAATGCTGTCGTCGTAATTACAATTTACAGTGCACCAGGCAGACTAGCTCACAGTTGTAATCAATCCGCCCTCATCTCAATTTCAGTGCAATGGATACCAAAACCTGATCATTGAAACCCTTTCAATATGCCGTCCTTACTTTCGCTGCCGCCTGAAATCCTGCTTGCCCTTGCAGAGAGTCTACGCAACATTGAAGACTACACGGCACTCTCATCAACATGCAAACACCTCCGCTCGACGCTCCAGTTGGTCAAGCCCGACACCATATTGCGACTCGCAGCCGCCCAATCGCGCATCTTCTTTCGACCGTCTCCCGAGTTTCTTGTAGCTGCTACTGCCCGTCAGCTCGGCCACTGGGCGCGACTCTCAGCCTCCAATGAATCGGCGCTGGCCGCCTCGTTCCAGTCTGGCATGCAAGGCATGTTGGATCTCGCCTTGCGTCACTGTGGCCTGACCATGAGTCGAATCCGCGAGCTCCATACCAGCCGCTTCTCTATTCTCAACCCCGCCACAAACATCATTGACCAATGCGTCGGCGAACAGTGGTATTCATTGCACGACTTCTGGAACACGGTGGATGATGCGTATACTATAAACGCAGACCCGACCAGCACGCTTTTCCATCTCTCCATCTACGGGGAGCTGTTCGCACCCGACCTTGACGCGTACTTAGATGAAAACAGCACTGCAGAGGACAATCGGGCCCTGTCTGCTGAGACTCGCCTTGAGTTTATCAAGTACTGCGTTCCCGACTTTGCTTGCGAACAGAATGGTCACATCCAAGCCTCGTCAGCATCTGGCACGGTCGACCCCCGCCGCCAGGTCGAACCTGTAGGCCCATATGCGAAATCCAGTGAGGGAAGATATATAACGCCGCCCAAGAACAACAACGTCGGTTTGGTGTGGGTGCTCAGAAGCAGCCGGTGGAGACCGCATTGGAAGCGGGTGAGGGAGCAAGCCGGCGAAGACTTTCAAGATGGCTTCAGCGACAGTTGGTGGTTTGAAGAAGAGGATGAAGGTGACTGGAGGCAGAGGCTCTGGGAGAACATAATGGTGTGTCAGGGCCTGGATGGGTTGGCCATGATAATGCCCGCGTTGCAAGATTCCTGGCTGGAGAGGATCCGGAATGGAGGGTAAAGATTGCTGCGTTGCAACGCGAGCCTGAAGAAATTAGGGTGGGTAGACAGGTTACCTATGACTATCCCTTCCTGCTTGGAGATTTGCGCGTCTGCGCGAGCGGCTACGTTGGCGGCACGTAAAATGAACGAGGCAGAGTATCCATCTCGCGCGCCACGCCAATTTTTTGCAATAGGTATAAGAATGAGATTCACAAGGGAAAAAAAATGAACCCCCCCCCCCCCCCCGGAAATACATACTCCTAGGTAGTTAAATATCCTTTGGAACGAAAATTCGCTACATGCCTAACTCATGCCCCCCTACGTGCGGTTTTCCACATTTAGGGAGTTACGCCAGTCTGGCCCCATTTTGCAATTACCTATATGTTTGTTATAAAGGTACAATACATCTCAATTGTGCAATTTTAAGTAGCGGAAAAAGACTAGAATTATGATGGAGACTGTCACACATGATGACCTTTATTGGCAAAAGTGGTGATAATAGCGATGGTGTAAATTTTGATATGCACTGAATGAGGCTACCGAAGCGTTCGTTCGCTCAAATGTACAGACTGTGGATTTACATTCTCGCGTCCCGAAGAGCAAATTCTGGCTTGATCTTTTGCTTTATTGTCAGTATACCGGCTTCAAAAAGCTCTCATCGCGGGATCGAACCATTTATTCAGCCACTGTTAGTCACAGCTTGGGTCTGATTGATAGGAATTTGGGGTTTCTCATCATTCTCTCCGGGTCGGTCAGTATCTAGATTGTCCAAGCTATACCACTTCTTCCATGGTTGGTTCTGACCCGGCTTGCTTGGAGGGGCACGATCTAGGTCTTGCGCCTTGGTGGCGACAATGCCTGGAACTTGAGCTGCTGGAGCCATCTTCGAGTAGTAGACAGGAATAGAAACTTGTTTTGCTTGTAATTTAGAGGTGATGTTCTCTTTTCTTGATTGTATGCAGAGTACCGTGGGGGGTAGAGTCTCTAAATAGCAGAAATGAGAGGAGAGATAAGAGCCGTATTAACGCTTAACCCACGGAGTACCCACACCACTCCGCGGGTTGTAGGTTACCGAGGTCGTTGTCAAATCTGCACTTCGAAGAAGTACATCTACAAATGCGGCCGGTTTAGTTACATGACAGGGGCCTGAACAAATGATCATCTTGCTCAGCCTGATGTGCTACGTACTCATATGTCGCTTGCAGCTGGGGTAATTGACTTTAAAGCAAAGAACCAAGCGAACCAATCTATTGTGAGGACCCAGTTGAAAAATGACGTGACTGATAAGCCAAGAGATGGTGACTACGTTGATTCTAGCCAGTGAAGTGTGATGTGCATCCCAAGAAGTTGCACATTGGGTTGGTGATGTTCCATTGATTCAATCTCTGGTATCACGCGCACCACGAACACTGCAACCACGACTTAGCGATGCACGACTACCTATGTTTAGCCAATTAGCCAAAACGCCGAGAGACTTAAAATGCATATTAAACAACAATCGGTAGAAATCATTACGTTTGGAAATCGGTTTTATCTCGCAGCAAGCTTCTTGGGTGATGTTATCATTACCCGGGGTGGGGGTCGTTTGGGTTCTGGCTCTCTGGCTAATTATATCATCGTTTTTCAACCGCAGGACTAGTTTCGCGTGACTGCCATCACGCATCTACGTATTCATATACAAAATTCATCAAAATGGCAGGCGACGTGGTTGTTACTTTGCGATTTCTGAAACCGCTGAGTCGCTATGAGACGGAGAAACCGTACAGACTCTACACCGGAAAGCCGAACAGCGCTCCAGATGCTGTAATCACAAATATCGAAACTGAGCCAGTCACGGGGATCTCTTTACACGACGTACGAAACGAAGAGAGTAACTATACACTGGATGAGCATGGATTCAAATTTATTTCTCACGAGCAGAAATTTGAAGACTTTGATAACGGTGAACTGATTGAGACTGAATACATCCCTGAGGTTGAAAAGATCATCCTAGACAATGTCCCAGGGGCCCAAAGGGTGTTTGTTTTTGACTGGAGGGTATGCTTGACCAGAACATCTTCATTACCCACCTAACAAGGCGCTGTTCCCAGATCCGGAAGCAAATGAACAGCAAAGAACTTGACCCTAAAAATCTGGTGTCCCCGCTTCAGATCCAAGATCAATCCTTCGTTCTGGCGCCATCGCGGACCGTTCACACCGGTAACACTCCATCTCCCCGGTTCATTTATGGGCAATCCAAATATTGATATGGCATAGATTCAACCGAATTCACCCTCGTAAAGAGGACAAAACTGCACCTGCCAGATGAAGCCGAAGACCTCTTGCGCGGGCGCGTGCAGATGATCAAGTGAGATTTATCTCACCCAACCCTGTGCTTCCATGGACTGACAGAGGAATACAGCTTTTGGAGGCCAATTTCCCACGATGTGCTTAATTGGCCTCTTGTTGTATGTGACGGTCGCACTACTCCGCTCGAAAATCTTGTTGCTGTGGATCAGGTCGGGAGAAAATTCCTCGGCGATGTGTACTATGCCACGCCCAATCCATCCTACCAGTGGTACTATCAGAGCGCCATGGGTAAAAATGAAGGTCTTTTATTCAAAAGCTGGGACACCGCCGACAATTGCCCATCCAAAGGTACGTCGCCATACCATTCCCCTTCGTTAATCATGCTAAACGAGTGTCAGTGTGCATCCACTCCTCTTGTGACATGCCGCCAGAATCTTTGCCGTCTTCTTATCACCCTCGGCATAGCATAGAATCTCGAGCCCTGGTATTCTCGTCTGAAAAATAAGATTGTTCGGGTTTCTTATCTGCATGGCCCATGGCTTCTCGTGCCTGCTTCTCAATTCGCTCAGCCCAATTATGTGACAGAGGCGCTTCCAGAACCTATACTTTGTAATAGTAAGCTACAAGAGAGTTATAATCTGCAAGCGACTCCTCTGCTTGAATATCACGCCCCATGATCGTCTTGCGTATTTGCCTAGCTAATTGAACGGCGTCCGTGGCATCCTCTTCCCGTCCCAGATCCTTCAAGATCAAGTACTTCCTATAGAATGACCGCGCAGCTCTATCTTCGGCATCCGGGGTCTCTTGGAAGACCTTTATAGAGCGATTGATCATGTCCCTGTACTGTGTGGTTAGTCATTCGGTCCTCAAACGATGTCGGACCCGTAACCTACAGTGCCTCATTGAGCCGACCCATTCGCTGATAAAGGCAGCCAACCCCATAATAACTGACAGCTGTATCGTTATTGTCAAGCCCCATAACCCTTTTTCGAATTTCTAGGGTGTATTCATGGACTTTAAGGCCTTCATCCAACTCCCCGCAAGCGACAAGCAGCTCTGCATATGTATATCGGAATTGATTTGTTCGGAAGTCTTCAGGGCCATTCTTATCCTCCACAAGCTCCAGTGCCCTGGAACATTTCTGTCGCGCTTCTTCAAACATGCCTTTGCCGATGTCCACCTGACAGAGATTATACAGGCTGATACCCACTTCATAAGGCATGGTGCTCTCGTTCCCAAGGCTCATCTTCACTTTCAGCCCCTTCTGAAACAGAGGTAGCGCCTCATCATACCCTTCTATAATCAAGTAACCAGCCCCTGTATTATTGTAGGCGTTGGCGAGTTGGATCTGGTCGAAATACGTGGGTTTTGCGGTATTATCCATGTAGCGTTCCCGCAGCTCGAGTGCCTGGCGGAACAGACCTGCACACTCCCCTCTTGTGGCAAATTTCATAATCTTCACAGCGCCAACCATGGTAAGCATATCAGCCTGCAGTATGTCTGAATCTGCCGTCCTAGAGACATTCTGACAAACTTTGAGGGCCTGGGAGGCGAAAGCAACAGAATTCTTGATTCCACGCTCCCAGAGATAGTAGGTGCAGTTACAGAGGAGCTCAGCGTAGGATATCGGGAGATCAGCATCCAGGATATATGTTTCAAAGGCCTCCTTCAAGCTGAGGACGTGTGGGAGCCAGCGTTCGCACTCGCTCCAGTCTTTACACATGGTCCCGCCATCCATGGGCCTTGTAGGAAATGTCTGGGCGAGAAGACTAATGGCATCACTAGATGCCCGCAGCTTGGCTGCAACCTCTCCAGCATCCAATGTGTGAAGAACGTGCCGCTTTACCACCCGATGCATCCACAAAAACTGCTTTTGGTTCTTTTCTGATCGCGTCACCAAGCCTTGTTTAGTCAACGAGCGGACAGCGTCGTTCCATTGAAGAGCATTGCTTAGATGCTGGATCCGAGAAACACTGGCGCAAGCTCCAGTAATGAGATTCTCCTGGATATCATCGGTCTGAAAGAAAGACAACACACCGAGGATATGCTTCGAGTCCTTTGAGAGTAGATCAATAGATAGGTCACAGCAGCTGCTCACGGTGTTATTATACTGTAAGCTGGTAGTACTACCAGCATCGGAGAAGAGTAGTCGAGAGTTGATACGGTTTCGGAGCAGCTGTAGAAATTCTTGTTGAGAGCATCCGGTCTGGCGCATATATACACCCATTTGACAGAGGGCGAGTGGCAAACCGCCGAGTTCGTCGACAATGTCGCAAGATGTTTGGGTCGCCGAGCTAGAGGACAGCTCCATCTGGCTCAACAGCAGTGCAGATCCCTCCTGAGGCCCGAAGCCGGCCAGCTCAATCTGCTTTTGAGACATTTTGTCTGCCGCCTCTCGGTCTCTGGTAGTTAGGATGATGGCGCCGTGCCCCGAGTAAGGCCAGAAGTCCTCGATGTCTGCTGCATCGTCGACATTATCAAATACGGCAATCCAAGGCTCTTCTGCTCCGCGTATTAGCTAGAGTTGTCTGTAGGTTTTCGTGTTTTAAACGCTCACCAGTTGCGCAGAGCCAATCCTTAGCCACTTCTACGCTCTTGTTGAGGTCCATGGCTGACCTATCCTTATTGTCCAGCACCTTTGCTATCTGAGCGAAGTCCTGCTGAAGCACAGTGCTCGTTTCGGCCCGAAGCCAGAAAATTCCCTTGTATGATTTTCGCTGCCAAAAGATATACTCAAGAGCCAGCTGTGTCTTTCCTAGCCCTCCCATTCCTCGGATCGCAATAACTCGTAGATCTCTCTTGTCGGGATTATTTGAGGGGGACAGATATTCGTGGATAGATACGAGTTCGTTTTCGCGACCATGAAACTTGGCATTGCGGTTGTATGGGACTAGCATAGTGGGTTTGATCATCTTCGTGGACTGGATAGCATCTGATACAATTGCGACAATTTGCTGGTGCCGCAACTCCGCATCACGCTCTCTCTTGAACCCAACTGTGATGTTGGCAGCCTGGGCTTCGCTTTCAAGCTCCGCCTTGTCAGCCTTGAGTCTCTCGACGGACGCTTGGAATTCAGTGTCGATTGACTTCCACAGAACCTTGGCCCAGATCGCTGCGAGTCGGTTACCAAAGACGCGTGACAAGGGGAAAAAGGGGAGACCATGCTGCACTCACTGAACGTCTTGGAATCAAAGAATTTGAAAGCACGGACGCAAAAAAGAATAAAGGTCTCGTATATGTTTATAAGCCTAAGTTGTAGGCGTTCGTGCATAGGAAAGTGCTTGACATAGTCCTCGAATCGTGGCATTGATTTGGATAGTTCGCTCAGCATGTTGGAGATCTGCTTCAGGCAGTCCGAGAACTTAGCAGCTATCTATACTGATTCTCAGTATTTCCATCGTCGTTTTAGGTGACCCAAAGCAATATCCTCACAGTTAAAAGCGCCTGTATGCTGCCCCAGATCAAGCTGGCGACTTCTGGATTGCTCTGCACACAAGTCGTAATGGCCTTCTCGAATCCACGCAGGACGTTGAGGACGGGGCGCAAGATGCTCTGGAGGACCGGCCATTTCTTAGCCACCTTTGCTTGCCTGATGGTGAGCTCCGTAAAGCATGTGTCATAGTCTCGAGTGGCCAGAAACTTTTTGTAGGCCTTGTCGCCAATCTCGTCCTTGGCATGATCGAGGGCGACTTGCCAGGCTTTTGCTGGACTGAACCTCATTCAACATGCCTGCCTCCTTGCAAAGGGTCATTAGATCATCCTTACCGGTCCACATGTACCACCGCTCCGGTTCCATCGGGCTTCTGCTGTGCTGTGGCCATGGTGCTGGATAGTTCTTTCAGCGTGGTAACGTCGTACGCGCGGGTTGTCTCGAGCCTCTCGGCCTAGCTGTTCGGTGGTTGCGCAAAACGTCACTCTTTCATACAACCATGTTTTTTTGGAAGAATGGTTTTGATAGAGTCCGCCTTGCCTCCAGACTCGCCCTCCTTGCGTCCGGGCCCGCCCGCCTTGTTTCTTCGTCTGCTACGATTCCTACCCATGGTTTCCCAGCTCGCTCTGTGGCGTCGGGGATGTGTCCTCAATATCCGGCACGGATGAATCCTCCCGCCTTACAGAGCTCATGGATGAGCTGGAGAGCGCCACCAGCGATGTAATTTGCCAGCCGGCTCGCTAGCCACCGGAGGGGTGAGGACTCATCGCCTTGGAACACTCTCAACCAGGGCATTTTGTATGAATATCTCGGGCACGTCGTATGAGCCCGCCGATTGCGGTTTAGTAGCCGGATGATGTGTAGTCTTCCCATGTAAATGGCATTTGCCGTTGCACAGTCACAGTATCACAGCCACGCCACACCAGCGGGTGAGACGCCCGGCTTATCTGATGCAACCAACTGGCGCCTCGCATTCTGCAAGCTTGAGGCAGAAAGAAGCGGGGTCTCTCGGAGTCCCTATTGCATGCCAAGACGAGGCTCTGGTTAAAGGTACAGCCCAAGTAGAGATACATTCGTTCTCTTCTCTCTTCTCGCACCACGCAGCAAAACCAGAGGACGCAGAGCCGCATGGCCCTCATTTTCGTGCCAGCGCAGTCCCCTCCGAAGCTCCCAGTGCACACTTCCCTTCGTTCTCCTCCGTTCTCCTCCGTTCTCCTCCATTCTTCTTATCGCCTCGCTGCTGACTAGTTTCGGCCTGAAGGCACTTTTTTTGGTCAGCATGTCCTATTTCCTGGTCTATAGTGTCAAATACACCGCCCGCTGGGCTCGCTTTGATGAACTCTCTTTTTTTTTTTTTTATTCAATGGCCAGTAGCGGCTAAACTGATCATTGAATTTCTAGTCCGGCAAACACAGAGCCATCTCAGTGGCTTTTCAACATCCCCGAGGCATGCGCTTCCATCCCACTCTCATCTTGCTCCCATCGGCCATGGCTCATATTCAAGTTCCGTTCCTGAGCTCGCTTAGAACTACGACCTGCTCGCACCAAGACCTCCTCCCTCGGCTCACGGCAGTTCTTCCTGCAATCGACGCATTGAAGGAAATTGGAGGCACTGCTGGCATTTCCATCGGCGTTATGAGCCATGGAGACATCCTCATGGAGCATGGCCTTGGCTTCGCCGACTTGGAGAACCAGCAGCCTGCCAACGTGAGCACCCGATATCCGCTCGGCTCTCTCACTAAGTCCTTCGTTGCCGCCACTGTCGCCCAGCTTGTCCACGAGGGTCTTCTTCAATGGCAAGAGCCGATCAGCACTTATATCCCTGAGTTGTCGTTCGCCTCGGACCCGTCTCTGGCCAAACGACTGACACTAATCGACCTCCTCTCGCACCAAACCGGTCTCCTTCGCCTAGATGCACTCTGGCTTGGTGCGAACAACGAGGTAGTGGTTCCCAAGAACTTCACCGTCGCGGTCTGCAACCATTTGAGCCCAGTATACCCACTCCGCTCGCGGTGGCTGTACAACAATTGGATGTACGCGCTCGTCGGCGAGATCATCGAGCGCGTTACTCATCAGCCATGGGGCAAAGTCCTAGCCGCAAGAGTCTTGAACAAGGTCGGGCTATCAGAGACCACCGTCATTGAATCAGAGATTCCTGCCGGATCAACTGCGCTTCCGTACGTTGTCACAGACGACAAAGAGCTGCTGCAAATCGGAGACATGGAAATGACAGACGGGATGCCCATGGCTCCAGCTGGCGGCCTCCGGGCCACTGCACGCGACCTCCTGAAGTGGGGAAACAGCCTAATGTCCATCTTCCGGAATGAAACCCCCCCGATTGAGCTTGTGGATGTTCTTCTGTCTGGGCATGCAATTCTCAGCAAGTCGCCCGCGTCGGACGAGCTGTACGCGCTGGGCTTCGCAAAGGTCACAACTCCAACGCAATTTGGAAAAATGGGCTTCAACCCGGGCGTTGTGCACGAGATGCCGACGTTGGGAGCAGGCTCGGAACCTCGCCTGGTCTTTTATCACAATGGCGCCATGCCAGGCTACAATCACTGCATCATGCTAGTGCCAGAGCTTCAACTGGTGATAGTGGTTTTAACAAACTCGATATCTCAGGGAGATATTGCGGATTGGATCGCTCAAACCCTCCTGCAAGCTTCTTTGGGTGTGAAAATGCCAGCAGATATCCCGAAGCTCGCGGAGGGGGCCGCGCTAAGGTGGAGAACAAAGTATAAAACCATTGCAGACATGCTCGAAGAGGAGAGAGTTCCGGATACGCCGCAGGCCCCTTATCAGGATTTCGTTGGCATTTATTGGCACGGGACACGAGCCGTGTCGCTGCATGTATTTATCGACAAAGGGGCCCTGAAGTTTAGCATCAACGACAAGGAGAGCCAAACCCACATTCTCTCCCACTACAACTACGACAGCTTCATCTTCCTACCATCAGCTCGAGAGCGACTTGCTCGAGCGCTGTTTCACTACCCACGTCCGGCCTGGCTGCTTCATTTCAAGAGGACCACGGGTGGCGATGTAGATCGACTTGTGTGGAACCTAGATGCGCTTGATAGTGAGGGACAGGTGTTTACGAGAGGAGCAAAATCAACTTGAAGCAGGGTCAGTTGTGTGCGCGTCTTCACTGTTGTCCCGTGTCCTGGCTAGAAGTAGGCAGAAAGGCTAGATTTAGAATGCACAGCCTAAAGCAACAAGTCCTCAATTTAACAGAGTCCCAGGACCTTGCCGGGTCCTTTGTTCTGTTTGGCAGAGGATAGCGATGCAGGATCTGCTCTGTGCTAGGTTTGAAATAATCAACCCACCACGAGATCCCAAGCGCCATCAGATGCCAAAGGTCTGCAAACAGCATTCAGCCTCGCGTAGAAATAGGCTGTCTTGCTATGGTATGGGCGACGATGGGCGAATTCGACCTCTATCTCGTTCCTGAATCCACGCGTACCGCAACATCAGTGGCATTGGGTTCAATGTGTTGGCCGGGCACGGTGTGCTCACTTCGCATTCTCGTTCACATTCACATTCACATTCACATTCACATTCACATTCACATTCACATTCACATTCACATTCACATTCACATTCACATTCACATTCACATTCATGTCCACGTAGCGGGGTGGGGCACCGACTTGGGTCTCCTCTCGGAACTGCACAAAACAAGGCGAAACACTGCGGGGTAGTATGTAGCTGTTACATGCTCACCCCGGCGAGAAACATGCCAACTGACAGACGCCGTCGGGTTGCTATCTGAGTCCTTGAGCATGGGCAGGTGGTTTGGTGCGTAGACAGAGACTCGCACAGCCTTGTTGGCTGTATAAGTAGCGAGCCTGCCACCTCCCCGGGCCTCTCCAGAACTCGCCGTGCCCTCCGCATCGCGCTGGGGATTGTTTCCATCGTCCTTCGATGCCACTTCGCTCAAGGCTCTCCCACCCAAGCCCAAACCAGGCTTTCCAAAGCCCCTTGCCCACTTCCGCCATGCATCTCCTGATCCTCGGAGGCACCGTCTTTCTCGGCCGCGTACTCGCAGCTGAGGCCCTTGCTCGCGGCCACAAAGTCACCGTATTTAATCGTGGCACAAGGCCCGCGCCTCAGGGAGCCACCACAGTGATTGGCGATCGTCTGGCTCCAGGCGGATACTCCGGGTTAGCCGACATGACCTTTGATGCTGTCATTGACACCTGGGGCGACAACGCAGAAGCCGTCGTGAACGCTGTCGATGCACTCCGCGGACGAATTCGCCACTACACGTATATTTCGACCGTCATGGTGTATGACCAACCCAAGTTTGACTTTTCTCGTCTATACACCGAGGAGACTCCACTTTACCGGGTCGATGTTCCCGGGGCCGAAAAGTCAGTTTACCAATACGACAAGCGCTGTGGCGAGATTGCCGCCGAGAAGGCCGATGTTCCTGTGTGTGTGATCCGCCCTGGCATTATCTTGGGGCCCCACGAGCACGTCGTCGGTATGGGCGGCCGTCTTCCTTGGTGGCTCCCACGCTTTCACCGCGGCGGTCCCGTAGTCGCCCCAGGCCCACCTGAGCTCCCCACTCGTTTCGTTGACGCCCGTGATTTGGCAAACTTTGCTATTATGGGCGCGGAGAAGGGCCTGGAAGGTGCTTACACGGTCTTGGGTGACCCTGTACTAATGGGGCAACTATTGGACAGCTTCAATAGCGTCACTGGCGGTCATGCCAAACTTGTGTGGAAGACTGCTGAGGAGCTACTTGCCGTCGGCATGAATCATGTCTTTGAGCTTCCGCTTTGGTGCCCCCTGGGAAGTTCTATATATGGCATGTTGAACCTCTGGGATACTACCAAAGCTGTTGAAGCTGGCCTTACAACCCGGTCGAGCGAGGAAACTGTGAAGGATACTTGGGGATGGATCCAGAGTGGAGATAATGTCCCTGCGCCTCCGCCCAAGGACGCCACGCCTACTTATGGACTAACGCCGGAGCACGAGGCGGCCTTGTTGGGATAGTTATCGGGTTTGAGGATATCATATCAGGCAAAATTGAACACTTCCATTGGTTTGGTATATGCAAAACTGGAGAAGGCCCTTCTAGCTAGAGAGACAAATATCTTCATCTCCATGTTTGTAGATTAACTTGCCCTGCGCCAAAGTCTATCGTACCTAAATATAAAATAGGATTCCAATCAAATTAAACTTCTTAAAACCTTTCCTTAGACTTCTTCATCGCAGGCAACCGATATTTCATACACAAGACTTGACACACCTAGGCGAGAGTGGAGAAGAAAGCTACGGGCCACCAGCGCGACCGGTCTTATCCCACCACTCGTCTCCCTGAGAACAGCATGTCTTAGTAACGCAATAGCAGTTGCTGCCGCGATTGATATCGTTGGGTGAGAACAAGATGTCAGGGTCGCCTTTCTTTTCATTCCCCCACAGGTAATCTGACCCCATCGTTGGAAGGGATCTAATATAATGTTAGGTACGCCCGCCATCTGTAATGAAGAATCTTGAGGGATCTCTCTGAATCTAGAGGCTTGAGTAGATGGGGGAGAAGGTTATTCATACAAGCCGTGTGAACCATCCTATACCAAGTACATATTTACTCCCCAGTTTCGCTAGTGTGGGAGTAACTATTTCCTGTCGACCAAGACTCTATCACAGCGAAACCTCCATAGGCCCAGCTAGGAGGACAAGCACTAGCAGATCTGCCGATTTCCAAAGATTTGGTGATTTCGCTGGTTGTCTGGCATTGAATATTTCTCTGGCAGTCAATTATTTCCTAGGGGCGGTGACTGTGAGCATTTTTGTCGCACAGCACACATAACCGCAGCTCGAACCTTGGCAATCTGCTAGAGTTGATCAGATGAGATGCGTACCGAAAGCTGCTTGTGAAGGTAATTTTGATGATCATTGCCTTTCCGGATTAGTCGAACGAACTTTTTTCTCCATGGTGAGCACAGTGTCTCCAACAAGATTGGTTATCGTAAACCAAAGACACATCTGCCTTTCGTCGAGATTCTGAAGATCTCCTCTGTAGGTTGAGTGCATTTCGTGACTTAGATCACGTTCTTGCATCGTGGCAAAGGTGATATCCAAGTCCCGGTTATCAAAGCAGTTTGGGACAGCATCTGCGATTTCCTCGGCAGCCCAATCAATGCCAAAGCACTGAACGAAGGCGACTTCTTGGTTGTATGTCTTAGAACAAACGGAGCCATGTGAATAGTCTGGTCGGGAATGGACGCGATAGACGGCATCCCCCACTGTGACGTTTCATGTTCCAGTTGCACTAACACGAGAAATATCGATCGGATTGGCTTTGCCGAGAATGTTGCTTCACGTCTCTTCAATTACCTTGTCATTCTCAGAGCTGTAAATACTCGGAGAGGTAATTTTAGAATCATCGTCGAGACACCAAGAAACGCGGGTCTTGGTAGTAGCATGTGCTGAGCCCCCATTAGAGCATCATCATGTGACACACTAATACAGCGACCAACAAGCTTCTTGATCCTTTAATATCGAAATTCCATCATGATTCTATGAGAAGATTCAAGTTGTTGGCTGTTGTCGGTTGACCATGATGCCAAGGAAATCAGCATGAGGCTTGATGGTTTTATCCAAACTGATAATCCTGACAAGATTCACCCACACGACCCCAGTCGACTGTAAAACCCGGGCAGATAATAGGGCGTGTCAGAGATAAAAAGCAAATTGACATGATCACCGCTTTCAAACGGTGTACTGGTTCCAACTGGATATTAGATATTCGGGAGGGTGGGCGCAGCCTATTCGCCAACCACACACAGCCTACTGTCAATTTGTGAGCTCTTGGAGGAACCCGATGCTGGGAGAGACATGAATTCTCAGTTGGTGGGTGACGACTGATGCCTGTATCAGCAGGATAAGAGATGGTGCCACTTTGGAGTCCATACAGAAAGCGTGTGTTAGGTTCTGAGATGAAGATCTGCTCTAGGATGGTGAGATGCAGATCACAGCATGGATTGATATAATGAAAATACCAATCCTATGTTACGAATTATTGAGTTTGCTGCAGATTTGGATGCAAAGCGGGGGAAAGAGCGCCATGTAGATGAGTTGAGCCAAGTCTGTCGGTTACTTAGGATTAATTATCAATGGCACCGTAAAGTAATTGCACTTGTGCAAAATGATTTAGCTTGAATCTAGCTTTATGCCGCGATAATGCGTCTCTTGACACGAACTGGTAAAAATAGACTCAATAAGCGCAATAAGTGTGGTTTGAGAATAATGTCCGAAATAAGCATTTCCCCGCGACGCCTACACCCCCTACCTGTCAAGAATGATTCTCAACTAGGATCTGTGTCTGGCACTCTGCGGCGCTATTTCTAATGAGCAAGAGAGTGCTGCAAGCGCCAACGTGCGTCGATTTTAGACTACGCTTCGATTTTGAGACAAGGATATCTCACCGCCAAACCCCATTATTGGCTGGACATGCAACGGCGCGACAGGATTCGTCCAGAGGAAACCGACAACGCATTGTTTTCATGTAGGTACTGATCGATTGGCTGAAAAGAACTACCACTGAAGCAGGGAGCCCCTCACCTCACGGGTGTCGTGTGTTTACTCTCCGTCCAGGATGATCTCGGTATTTTCCACGTACAAGGCATGTTGAATCGGAAATCCTAACCGATGGACAACGCGATATCGGATCTACTCCGCGACTGGAGGCTCGACATTACAGTCCGAGACGGCTGTACAATCCAGACCCAATACGTGTCTAACGCTGCTACGGGGCAATGGCGGCATTGTGTTGAGGAGAAATGGGACCGGACGATAAAACTCGGCGGCGGCTCCTTTGGCGATGTGTGGGTTGAAAACTGTACATCAGGTCCGGCCACCGGTAAAGTCCGAGCCGTCAAGGAGATTAAGACGAGCTTTGCTTCCTCTTTGGCAGCCCCAGTCACGTTTTCCCAAGGCCTTCTGGCTTCGATTAAGTTTTCTCACGAGCGGGTACGATACAGACACTGACCACGTCCTCGCTGGTTTCTTTGAAGCATAGAAGCTTACCAGATTGCACAGTACCGAGATTGCTTTGTCCCAGCCTTTGGGTGGTATGGCACCAAGGCTTCGGTATTTATTGTCATGGAGTATCATCCTCTAGGCAACTTGGAGACATATCTCAGGAACCCCCTTCCGGAAACTGAAGCGAGAAGAATCATCTCGCAGATCCTTCAAGGTCTCGTTTTCATGCACCAATGCTCGTTTACGCATCGCAACCTAAAGCCAGAGGTAGGCTCTTGGATAGCATCCCCCACCTTCTCGTGGCACAGCCGAGCGTCGCCTAATATCTCATCACCCTTTAGAATATCCTCGTAAAGCAAAAGGGACCAAGCTGGTGGGTCAGAATCTCCGATTTTGGTGGTAGCCAGCAAATCGAAGCCGAAACTATGCGAACCCGCAGCGGGATGCAGTCGTATCTAGCACCCGAGATTCAGGGCTATCATGCGCCATCAGACCGAGAATCCGGAGTTATGAAGAAGCTTTCCTTCGCTATCGACATTTGGGCCGTGGGCGCCATTGCATTTCGCATCACCACCGGACAGCTGCCGTTCTTTTCCAGCCGAGATCTGTATCGTTACGTTGTTGCTGGTGGTCCTTTCCCAATCATCGATTCGCTGAGTACGGAGTGCACTGCGTTTATTGCGAGGACGATGAGCGCTTCACCACGCCATCGTCCAACTGCAGAGGCAGGTTTAGGAAGCCGGTGGATATCTGCATGGTCTCCGGCGACCCCTGGCCCCTTGGCCCAGCCAAAGCCCAAAATGCCAAGGGCATCGACATGGCCTACTGCAATCGCCCGAAAGCCCGTTGCATCCTCGACCCTTTCCCAAACCAGCTCTGAGATTGTCGAAGAACATCCAACAAGTCACAAAATACCAACTCCATGGACCTCCCGCTTTGGTTCCAGTCGCTACAAAAAGGTTCAGGTGTTTATTGGCTACCGGAGCTACGTCACCGCAATGGCCTTTTCATTAGATGGGAAATGGCTTGCTACGAGCTGCAACGACAAGATTCATATGTGGATTTCAGACCAACGGGGTGATTTTGAATGGAGTCATACACTTTCGGGGCACACAAGCACTTGGATCCATCAACTTGCTTTTACATCGAATAGTCGTCGCCTTGTGTCCTTTGGATACGAGCCCGTGGTGATTGTCTGGGAACCCGATAATCGAGGTCGCTTTCGAGAAGCCCAAAGGGTCAACATTGATGCAAGCGCTGTAGTCGATGATGCGTCTATTTCACAAAATGGCGAAAGACTCATCGTGGCCTGGCATAAAAAGCACAAGCCATTCAATCAAACCAATGTCTGGAAGATCGATTGTCAGGGCCCAATTCAAGAGATCCAGACCATCAAAGGTATTCCAAGGGTTCGGGGGCAAGTCATTTCTGCAGATGGTCTGCAGTACGCGCGGTTTGTTCACAATCTAACAAATGTTTGGAAAATCAACGAGGAAGGTGTCTTTGAGATTGTCCAGGAACTCGCAACCGCTTATGATCTTGTCCCACTTGCTTTTTCGCCAGACGGTCGGTGGCTGGCCCTCCATCATCCCGATAAGCAATTTCTTTGGAACTCTGATAGTCAAGTGCGCTTCCATGACAAGCAAGAACTGGATGTCCGCTTGAACTGGAGATGCTCGGCCACATTCTCGCCTAACAGCAGATTGCTCGCGATGTGCCTAGCAGACGACACAATAGGGATCTGGGAACTCAACAGTCAACGAGCATTCGTCTTGAGGGAGAAGCTAAGAGGAGACCCAGAGAACCCCGCGACAATCTGCGGAGTTTACTTTTCTCCAGATGGCAAAAGAATATCAGCAATATGGATGGATAACACTGTGAGTATCTGGGAGATTCTCTATTAAACTTCATGTACGTATTAGAAGCCAAATCTCTGGTTCTGGGAGCCGAGAGATGCGTTAAAAGTACTGCTGGGCAACGCAAATTGAACCGCAGGGAATGTTTGGTCTTGTTTGTAGTTATATCAATGTAATATCAAATTTCAATTCATTAGTTCAAACTCCATGTTGATATCATCATTTAAAACGTGTGAACCCAGAGCTTGAATATCACTTGGTGTAGTTGAACAGCTGGGGAAGAAGGGCAAACTTTGACCCAAGCTGGATGGCGCTGAGGTTACATTATCACAAATCAAAACAGTGTTGGTTGTTTCGAGTCATCCCAAGACACGAACAAGTAACGCTGATTTATTGACCCATATGACCAGTAATCATGTGCCCATAAACAAAAAAGAAACATACCAAAATCTATAGCTTTATCCTGGTCGCCTTAGCGGGTGTGCTTCGGTGTTGAACACATACTCATCCAGGCTAATTAGGGTCGGTTCACTAAACACAAGGTAAAAGTATTTCAAAGTCTCCCCCATCCAAAACGATTCCATCGAGTCCATTGCGCCAGGTTTCTCCCCTTCAACTGTAATATCCCACACGGCGGTATTAGCTAGGTCCGTCCATGTGGATGTGTTGACAGCTTGGAACATGTCCCATGCTGACTCAACAAGATCTGCACGACCGGTCACACGGTAGAGTATGAAAACACTTTCAATTGCCTCAGGTCGTAGGATGTAACGACGGTCGGGCACTTCAGTGAAACCTTTGGGCAGATGATTCTCCCGAATGATAGTATCGGCATCCTTACCCTGGTCGTCCCTGGCTCGCTCCAGGACGGCTTGCTTCCAACTGTTCTCGTCCCAAGCACAGTTTTCTGAGGATTTGCAAGGCAGCATGAAAAAAGTCTCGGGCATAATTCCGTGAGGAAATGATTTATAAGCATAAACACAACCATCCGTGAGCTTCTCGGCAGTAGTCACGTCGCTATCACGACCGAATAGCTTCCCACCCAACGCCAAGGACCCACCCATGAAGCAAACAAGATGCTGGCCCTGAGGCTCCAACTTGGCACTCAAGTGAGGCTTCTCGGCTTTGATATCTGTCTTTATTGTTCCAGATATGAGGATATCCTCGTTGGTAGGTGTCATCGGGCGGAAAAAGTTGTATTTGGTGGCCGTATCAATGGCTGCCTCGTACATCTCTTGGTAGACGGGCAGCCGTCCTCCAAGAAGTGCAGCCATCTTGGGCATGTACTCATAAATCGAATCGGCCATGGCGCCAAGGGTGAATACTGATCCAGAACTGAAGTTGAGCTCCCTGGGGTTCACAACGAGGGGGAAAAGACCAGGCAGCTCGGTCAAATTCTGCTGCGGAGCCATGAAGTCGGTGATGCGTTGCACAGCATCAAACCACTTGGGGTCTCCAGTAAGCTGCGAGAGACGGGTAAATTCCATGGACAGGCTACCGATCTCGGCTACTAATGACGAAGTGCTTGCCTCCTGCTTTTCATGTCGCATCGCAGCGTGAATATCCCAACGCGTGATGGGCATGCGATTTGGAGTATCAAAAGCCTTGTACAGCATTTGACCCACTTGAACGGCCTGGCGCAAGAGCCGAGGGTCGTGGCTGAGATCGAAAGCCGAGAGGAAAGCGCCCAAGTAACGGATTGTGGTCTCAAAAGTGTTGATCTCCTGCATTTCTGTTTCGGCAAAGTTGATGGCTTCGACGGCCTCAACTGCGTGGGCGAACTCGGCCTTCAAGTCCATGATCCACAGCGTATCGAGTGCGTCGACAAGAGTAGCGGCCCAACCGCCGAAAGGGTTGCGTTTTCCGCCGGTGACGGGGGTGAGTTCGTCTGCACCCCAAGCCTTCTCGTGGTAGGAATTCCAGGACCTGAGAAACGTCTCCTTGACGGCGGCTTGACGCTTGAGGCGCACCTCTCGCGATTGGGCCGTCTCCACATTCAAGGTCTTGGCCTGGACTTTGGGGAATTCGTGCGATGCTCCAGTGGGAAGCGGCTGGATGGCTGTGGGCGAGAAATGTGTCGCGGCGGTCCTCCAGAGATAAGTGTTATCAGTGCTGGCCTGCCACACCGTGGGGTCGATGGGGCGGTTATCACGGTGCCCCGAACCAAGTGTCTGGTAGCGAAAGGTCCACAGGTAGAACAAGGCAAAGGAAATCAAGGCGCCGACCCAAATGAAGGACCTGGTGATGTTGCGCGGCAACATGACGGCACTGCTGATGGCCGTGGCGATGGTGATGGTGATGGTGACGGCGACGGTGACGGTGACGGTGACGGATTGAGCATCAGGGAAAAAACAGCAAAGAACGAAATGTTTCAACGGAATTTCTGTGCGGGAACGATGGGGATGATCAAAAATCATGCTTCCGGCTCAACCGCTGATGCGAATTAGCATGAAACTCGTTTCGCAGCCCAAAGGCGCCTAATCTGGTTTAAGGATTGGTCCAACCTCAACTTCACAACCAACACACAGAGCAACTTGCAGCCGACATCCCGTTTTTAGTTCCGAGGTTGGTTGTTGGTTGTTGGTCGTAATGTTAAACTAATCAGGCCACAGACATGGACGGACCCTCTTGGGACGGCTTTTGTCATTTCGCACCATTTTTCTTGCCGTTTCTATTCCCTTGCTGTTCCTTCCAGCCATCCATCCATTTGTCCATCCATCCATACATTCATCCATCCTCTTGTCACCTCTTCTCAACTCTTCCTCCGCCAAACAGAGTTTTTTCGTATTCTCAACTTTATTACCATGCATTGGTGATTCTGGCACAAGCCCTCAGATCATGGCTTTCCCATCCTCTCACGCATTGACTCTCACTCTTTACTTGTTATTCTCCTGGGCCCCGTTGCCTATTTTTTCTGCGTGTTATTATCCCAGTGGCGACTTGTCACCAAACGACACACCCTGTCGAGAAGACGTTGACAACTCGGTATGCTGTGGTCAAGGCTACGCTTGCCTCTCTAATGGCATCTGCATGGCAACCGGTGACGAGCTACAGAAAGATGGGGCCACCGAATATGTTCGCGGGTCATGTACCGACAAAAGCTGGCGCAGTTCATATTGTCCGCTCTTCTGCATAGATCCCGACGTAGACAATGTCAGTGGCGGAGAAGGCGTTGGCAAGTGTAGCAACACTACCAAGGACATGTACTGGTGCATCAACGCCAAACAAGCCGATGTCAATTGCTCAAAGGAACAAAACATCCTGTATTTCGTAGGTAAGGCTTGACGTTCATGAAACTACTGTTGAAGACGCGTTGCCTGAGCTAATCCGCGATACCTTGAGTCTAGGGTCTCCCTCCACCGTAACAATAATTGGCGTTTCTCCAACAACATCGTCCGAAACCATTTCTTCTACATCACAACGAGTTACCGCAACTGCAGCTACAACTAATGGTCCGTCAACTTCTGAAACGAGAGTATCCATCTCCACCTCAGCCTCGGCTTCTTCAGAAACTACCTCCTCTGCTTCCAGCACCAATAGAGGCGCCAAGTCTTCTTCAAACAATGGTGTGGTGATCGGAGGAACCGTGGGAGCCATTGGGGCATTGCTTCTGCTCGGTGGCATTGGGGTTTGGCTCTTCTTCCGTATAAGGAGACGCAAACGAATGGCCCGGAATGCCACAGGTCCCAATAGCCCTGGGCAGGACGCGCATATCAGGCTTCCGCCGTACTATTCCAACTCAACGACTCAGGATGCAGTCCACGAGGCATCCACTCCGTGGCATTTTAAACCAGTGCCTCAACAAGCCTATGAGGTTTCCTCATCACCTCCCGCTCAGGAACTGCCCGCCGATACAGATCAGTACAGGAGGCCAGGGGCTAGGGGCTAGGGGTACTTTATTTTAGCACCAACCCACATGTTAAAACTTCCCGTCTATCTTGTGCTGTGTGAACGAGGCAATTTCGAAAGATGTGGGGTCAATACAGTTGTTTTCCGGCCAGTGAATGAACACCATAGCCGGGTCACTGACACTCAGATAAAAGCTGACTCGGTCAGCGTATATCAATTTAACCAGTGTTAGAAGGTTGTTGGTTTTATCGATTGTGTAAAAATGTCGGAAACTTGGCACACTAGTGAATGTTTTCATATATAATGCACAGTAATGAGCCACTGTCTAGTGTTGTGGACGAAAAAAAAACTTCCTACTACTCATAGGTCTTTGTACCTAGAGATCGCATCATTTCTAAGGGAATGTAGCATTTACGGTGAGCCCAGTCACCTTTGACTGTTATTTCCTCCTTTCCAATCTACTGTTGTTTCCTATTGTCGTTGGATTCTCCAGCTGCGCACCCCCAGCTGACCAAATTGACATTTCTCAAGGTTCGATGTTAGAACGACAAAGTCGGCGCAGCATGGGAATCAATGAAGATGGGAATAGCCTGGAGCTTCAAGGGTGATCAACCCTTGTTTCGGGGAGAGGAAGTTTATAAGCAGCAGAATGTTTGATAAAGAAACCTCGGCTGGATAGATCTCTTAATGAGGAAGATTGAATTCTCGACTGGTTGAATGAGAGAGAAAACAAAGCACAGCATTCGGGGATGGGTACTTATATAAAAAAAAAAAATACAACATGGACTTTTGACGCCCCTGTGTGCTCAATATTGAAAGAGAAAACCAACTCCATAATGAGAGCCAGTGAGATGAAGATTGGGTGCTGGTGACAACCAACAAAGCCATAAAATCTGCCTATGTTGCTATCTATAACTACCAAGGCATACATACATTACCAAAAGTGCAATCGTGTTACCATCTATGTATTCTCAAGCCACTCAGGCTGTTTGGAGGGTTGTTAAAGTCACAGAAATAAAAAAGACCTAACTTGCCAAACTCGGGTTGCGCACAAAGATAGCCTGAAGTACAAGACTTGGTGCAACAGATACGGATAACGTCTCTGTAATTTCAATCACCCCACACCATCTGCCTAATTTATTCATTCTTCTCGCATACCGACTTCCCAATTTGAGCAATTACATATCTTCCCGTGCATTGGAGTAGCAAGCAGCTGCTTGGTATGAGCACCCACTGCGTACCCTATACTACCACAACGATGTATTTAGCACGCTTCCCATGATTCTGTAATCTTTTGAATATTATGGGAAGAAGGATTGTCATTCAAGCCGCAATGTACTTACCATGGTACAAGCAGCAATTGTGATTCGAACGCAATTGTACTGAGATCACCGACAAAATACGCTTTATTGCAAGAAGCGTGCACAAGAGACAAGATGCTTTGTCGACAAATGAATTCTATCAAGTACCATATCCGAAATTCTAAAGCCACTGATCTATATACTTTTACAAAATGCATCATTAAAGTGCATTCATACTAGATTACAGTCTATCGTACTTTTCCATCCAAAACCCCGCCCATATAAAAAGAAAAGAAAGCCCAAATTCGCCAAATTCCTCCTCGTGCGCCCATCACTTAACCAAACCCTAGCCACACCACAAGTTGATCATATTTGATTTGTTAAAGCAATGCCGGGAGAAGCTGGTCGTTCGAGCTCCAGGCGCTGCATGGCGGCAACAAGGGGCACCTTCATGACCGACCCGCTGGTCGAGGTTTGTCTCTTATGTCGTGGTGTTTTCGATGTGAAGCTCATCTTGCGTGTGCGTCCATGCTTGCTGGGTGGCTCCTCGACAGGACTTTGAATGGACGAGATTGAGGAGGAAGATGAGTGGGCAGTTGTGGCACTCATGTAGGAAGATGCTCTGGAAATGGACGAGTACTCACTGCCCGAACCGGGCGACATGGGGGAAGGCAGAACTCGGTCCAGGTCTGCAAAGATCTCTTGGGCTGATCTCCGCTTGTCAGGAGTTTGACCTAGATGTCGCTGCCACCAGCTCTTGTCGTGTTCTGGCGTAGAAAATTCAACAACATCTGCCAGGGCCTGCTCAACTCTGTCCTCCTTGTAGTCTGGAAGCTCGAGCGGCGAGTGCTCCGACGCAAGCTCCAGCAGTGCCGCAGCATCGCAGGCGTCCCGCTGCTTGCCGGAGATGCTTTCATGAAGGCTGCACGCATCCATCTTGAAGACGAACAAATCCTCCAAGGACACGTAGGGTAGCGATTCGTCCTCGTCGCAGACCGGCCGGGCGGAAGCAGGGAGGAAGGGACAAACCCAGTCGGGAATTAGCTTTACTTCCATCTGCCAACCGCTGGCATGCCGGTAGTAGACAGCGCCTGATTTCTCGACTACCGGAGACATGGGATGCCCGACGATCGCTTTCCGTACACGGCCTGGAGACGACGATCTGCTCACGACCAAATCGATGCTCTACATGGTCGACGTTAGGGGCTACACTCCACAGCTGAAGGGATCACGGGCTGATTTACCATGACACGCCTGATATCGCAGCTCGGCAGATATTTGCACACTGCCAGGTCGCCGATGACGGCCAGACGCGTGTTTTCCAACCCAGGCGCGTATTTGATAAGATGGATAATGTGGGAAGCAGCTTCTTCCAATTGGGCAAAGGTCACGGCTGGGGCCATGGTTGGCTGTCTGAGAACCATTGGTTCGGCCGTGGCCCGGATCGGATTTGGACTAGAAACTGGAGAAGATCGCAAGCTGCAGCCTGCTTGCCATGTGGTCACACACTCTTATATTATTCTCTCACATGTCAAGGACGCAAGCGTCCGGCATCAATAGGTAATTGGAAAAACTGCCCTTCAAGCGTAGCAGCGTAAGCATTGTCAACCTCGACACCTAAAGCTGCCCAACTGGTCGAACATTTGGCACTAATTTCAGGGGACGCGTCCAATCGGGGTGCTGTTGTGCGCCACAGCAATCTTAAGCATCAGGGGCCACCCTGGTTGTGTTTTATACCCAACTCCTCTGGTCCCGACCGCACCAATTACAATCTCACTTTACTTGCTAATACCAGGCTGATTTAAGAGTGGAACTTTGGAAGCCGTATTAGCTCCTCGGGCTGCTGTCAGAGTTTTCCGGGACTGTCCGGAGATGGATCCCACTTCCTAACGCGACAGGGATTAGTTCCTCGCTCCGTCGTCACATCCTAATCTGGGGAACAAAAATTTTTACAGCTGAAACCACTTTGAATCCTCGTAATATGGGGGCACGACTCAATACGTCATATTCTTCACCCCGTTTGTTCCGATATAATAGGGCCTCGGCCCTCGAATATTCCTTTTTATGGCAGTGCAAATACAAAAGCCAGTCATTCGTTGGATTCCAATTTGTCCATTTGCCCGATTCGTATTGTTTTCTTGCTCTGAAAATTTAGCTGGCAATTCCATTACTGACTGACCTCGGAATTTTACGATCTGCGCTACAGCACTTTTCCTACATTCTATTCATGCTTCAAATACTCGTCTCAGCCCTCCTCGCGCCACGGCATTGTCTCACTTTGCATCTCTCGTAGCGAGTCCGTAGAAAATTCTTCACCTCCAGCCTTCTGAATGAGCTGGGTAACTAGTCGGTTGAGTAGCACGAGGTCATCATCACGATAGGACCTGATAAGGTAGCCTTGCGCAGCATCACTCTGAACTACTGCCTCCTCATGATCAGACAAGTACGTTAGCAGGTAGAACCATGCAATGTCTAGCCTTGGACACTCATCCAATAGGAACTCAAACAAATCTCCCCAGTATCCACCGCCAGCGGGTATCTTGACGTCCTTTAAACTGAGACGTTGGATTTGACATGGCGGGCCTTGCATGCCCCCTGGTTGGCAAAGTTTGATGAGCGAAGGGACCCGCAGATAGACTCGGCTGAGAGCGAGTACGCGGAGGCTTTCGAAGGTGAATGACCTTCCCCAGCGCATTTGTTCTAGGTCAAGAAAATGGGTTGCCTCAACTCCAAGAGATTCCAGGTTTGGGCATGAAGAAATAAAGTCCCAGACGTTTGTTTGGTATCCTCTGTTTGGATACTCAAACTGCACATTGCTAATTGGGTAAAATTCAACACCATCGAAATCATCCTCGAGAATGCCATCATGACTTTCATCGGTGATTTCTGAGTGCTGAAGCCATCTGTTAGATCCAGCAACTCCAGTTTCATCAACTATCTTGATATAGAGATGTTTGAGTCGATTCCGTGCTTCTTTACTCATGTGACTGACCGTCTTCCCAGCATAATAGGTGGATGGAAGTTCGAGACGCAGGTCTACTAAATAGTTAAATGCACTGGTTGTAAGTGCATACTGGATTGTTGCCGTCATTTCGTCGATAGCCTTCATATCGTAACAAGGCGCCTTTGTTTCTCTGCGTGAGTATTCGGGTGTCGCTCGTGGAAACGACAAGCTGAAGGCCTCTACGTTCACCAGGCTATCAAATACAGCACGGAGGGCTTTGTGCTGGGAAGATTTGTCGTAGTGAACTTGAGCGGTGAGATGATGCTCACGACATATCAGCTCGTCTCTGAACGTGTCAGGCTTCAGACGTAACATCCCATTGTCATCCCAATCTATCCATCGTCGCGTTTCTGGCTTCCCATCCCAATGATACCACCTCTTAAAGGTGAGAGCATCCCAAGTAGTAGGCAGTTTCAGTCTCCTAACAAAACTGTTGCTCCAGGCACCATGTCGCTGAGAACTGGTGCAGCACTCAAGGGCATTTTCTAGGGAGTGCTTAGCATCGAAGTTGGCTACCCACCAATGATGAGTGCTGAGAAGCGACGTTGAACTCGCGTGCCATTCTCGAGACACTAAGCGAAGGTTGAGAAGCGTTTTGCGATCAATGGTCAACTCGTACAGCGGCGTTGGGGCTGTCAGCTTGTCGCTGTGACGGACCCATTTTGGCTGACCACATGCAATGAACGCATCCCAATGCAAGTTTGGGGTCGGCCTAGGTCCAGAGTAAGGAAATTCTGGCTGCCAGACAGGTTCGATAAAGTATGAGATGATGTTATTGATGATTTCTTGCGGGAGATGCATGATGCGGGCAGGTTGATGGATGGAGATATGAGGGCAAGGTTGGATCTACAGATTTGATTATTGCCGCAAATGCAGTTAGGCACCAAGGTTGGGTTGTGGTGAGCTGATGAGGGGTGACGGAGCTTACCTCCTTGCACATTGCTGTTATCGACTGCAAGAATTGAAGTGCAATTGGCCCACCAAGATGCTGTGGCTGTGGCTGTGAAACACTGGAGAAAACAGTTGAAGACAGTTGAAAACATACATGGGGCTGCCTGCAAGAATAACCTGCATGCTCTTCTTATTCGAAGCGGCTACGTAGGAGTTGAGAAATTAGTCTTAGGAAATGTCAAAACGAGGCAAGATGAACAGGAATGGCAGACGGACACTTCAAGGGAGATTTCCTTGGACAAAAACTCGCCAAACTTGCTCCAAACCGAAGGCGACAAAAACAAAAAGTTCATGTGGCAGCCATTATTGGTTCTGGCCTTGTTGAGTGTGACCTTCATTTCTCACTGCTGCCGCATTCCAACTGCTTGGCCAATGCATGTTGGTTGTAGGGAAGGCCATCTCATTTGTTGACCAACAAATGTGATCCGACTTGCATGCTATGCTCCAGAGTGCCTAAACTATACAGCAGAATTAGGCGGTGGCCTGTTATCTACAGGTGCCTTTTGCGGCGCGTTGCACGAAGTACGGAGGGTCTGCCCCTTGTGAGGAAGCGAGGCGTCTAAAGGGTTCACATGGGTGGACCCAACAGATGCCAGAGGAGCTATTAATGGCGTGGAAAGATGTTGCAGTGGGTCATAGGACAAGGGGTGGCTGTAGATCCCCCGTTCCCCGGCTTCGTCAACGTGCAGCATGAGACATGAGACATTTGATGCTTGTTGCTTGTTGGTTGTTGCTTGTGACTCCGGTTGCCGGAACACGAAGTGATGAGACGAGGAGAAGTGAGGGGAAGACGGGTTTGGTTTGCTCGTTAAAAAGCCCATCGTCCCACTGGACGAGATTGAGTATCGACTTAGTTCTTCTCCGTTCATCAATGCACATTACGATTAGGTAGGATCCAAACTAATCATGGGCGACGCCTCTCAAACATCCAATAATTCCGCGCCAGCGACTTCTCCGCTAGCGACAACTGGCGAGAACGAACAAGACGCGGCCAGGTCGCAGCCCATGTTGGATCCGTCTCACTGGGTAGGTGTTCCCACGTATCGCTGTGGCAGTACCATCAGGCTAACTGAATCAGACGACGCAAAATCAGCCTGTTGGTGACAACCGTGATTCCGACTCTTCCCTCGGCACCGATTCTGCAAGCTCGACTGCATCCATCAACTCGAGCATTCTTCAGTACCGGATTATAAATGGACGCACCTATCATGCGGAGCGAGGCAATGCACAATACTGGGCAGCCAACGACGACAAGGCCAACGAGTCTCTCGATATCATCCACCATACCTCTACTCTTATGCTTGATGGCAAGCTCTTCCTCGCGCCGCTAGATAAAAAGCTAGTCCAGAAGACTTTGGATCTGGGAACAGGGACGGGGATCTGGGCCATCGACTTTGGCGATGAGTTCCCTGAAACGGAGGTAATCGGCACTGATATCTCACCTATTCAACCATCTTGGGTACCTCCCAACGTCAGGTTTGAGATAGAGGACTTCACCCAAGACTGGACCTTTGCCGAAAACTCTTTCGACTACGTGCATATGCGCTTCTTGTACGGCAGTGTGGTTGACTGGTATGATCTATTTGCAAAGGCATACCAGGTCTGCAAGCCTGGAGGCTGGGTAGAGAGTGACGAGGCCGATCCTATGTGCGGGAGTGATGACGATACGCTCAAGCCGGGTAGTGCAATTGCTGAATGGGGCAAATTGTTCTATGAAGGTGGCAAGAAGCTAGGACGCACGTTTACACCTGTCCCAGAAAGCCTTCAGGAAAAAGGAATGGAGGCGGCCGGATTCATCGATATCAAAGCTGACACAATAAAGGTTCCCGTAGGCGATTGGCCTAAAGATGAGCGGTCCAAGGAAATTGGTAGATTCACCCAACTCGGCGTTGAGACTGATGTCGAAGGCCATGTAGCCTTCATGACCAGCCTGCTTGAGGGCTGGACCCAGGAGCAGGTTATTCTTTATTGCGCCCAGCTTCGACGTGAGATGAGGAACAGGAATATTCATTCCTATTATACCCGGCGTATTGTACGGGCACGTAAACCTGAGGCAACGCCAGAAACAGATGCCTCCTAGGGCAGCCTTACTCGACTAGGGAAACGTCGCTAAGCTAAATAAAAGTTTCCTATATTTATCAACTCTGCCCTGAGGCATCTTGGGTCTCGAGTTTAGTCCAATTTAACTTATCGAAGATGAGTATCATGTCTCTTGTGGATGGCTGTCGCACTGTGAAGCTTTGGAAATGAGTGTGCACCACCGCGCATCTATGCTCAATGTTCATTGTTTACATTTTTCTATTGCAATTCATCTAGGTATGAGATACGTTAAATCTAATCCCACTTGACAATAACCTTATTTTCGATCCACTTTGCAAGCTTGACCGAAGGTATATCCACAGCTCGCCAGAAAATATCAGCAGCCCAGACAACTGTGGGAATGATAAAGACCCCGCTAAGCACAAATCCAGCAATATACCAGTTTCCTTCGAGTCCTGTAATATCCCAGGCGAACTTCATCCAGAAACATCCAACAGTATGTAAGATAGGTCCATGAACAAGGTATAATGCGTAAGAAATTTTGCCGAAATACTGAACAATGGCCGAATTATAGAACCGTTGCCAGTGTGGTGAGTAAGAGACTGCAATTGCAAAGATGGTTGCTCCAGTGCACTGCCAGATTCGAAACCGTCTCTCTTTCCACCATTTGGGGACCCAGGTAGAGAGCCACACAAAACCCGGGGTTTCTTCAGCATACCCAGGGTAGGACATGAGGTATAACGCTACAATCGAGACCAATGCCCAAATGGCAGTCTTGATGTGCTGGTGTTTGGGGTTTTGTTGCTTCTCTGTGAGACCCGATGGCCGGACATGGGCACCGCGAATTTGATCCCACTCAGCAAGGGCCATTCCGAATATGAACATGATGAGGTCCCAACGACTGTGTCGAAATGAAATAAAAGTAATGAAGGAGAGCGTCATGAATCTCCAAACGGTCTTGAGCCGAGCGGTGCCGACCAAGATAACAAATAGGTATATAGAACAGCGGTATTCGATGGGAATTGTCCACAAGTGGCTGTCGTACGCTGGATATTGTTAGTGCAACGAGCACGAAATGAAAAGGTGACGAGGTACCACATACTGGGTGCAGCTGGGAAATCTCTGTCCCAACCAAACATGTGAATCATTCTAAACAAGAAAAGCTGCCAATGCTTCAGTTGCGACCACACATCTCGTTGCCTCTGAGGATGAGCTTCTTGAAACACTGGCATGAGAACCTTGGACGTGTAAATCGGTTTGGACCAGTCATACACGCCAAGTTGCAAAAGGCAGCAAACAATAAAGGTTGAAACTACGGTGGGGAGATAGAGGCGGAACAAGCGGCGAAAAGCTGTAGAGCTGACAGCAGTGGCAAAGTCGTGAAAGTTTCCCTTTCGAATCAACTGAAGGGCTCGATAAGAGAGAGCGTATCCTGAAATAAGAAAAAACAAGCTAACGCCCACGTCGCCCGAATAGGCCAGGCGAACAATGGGAAGCTTCAAGAAGTTGTATCGGCTCTGCAGGCGACCCCAGCTCTCGTTGGAATCGAAAGAGGGCAAGCTCCAATGAAAGAAGAAGACGGCAACAGCAGCTAGGCCACGCATGCCATCGAGATATGCGGTAGGAGACACTCGTGTTGGGCCATTCTGCCCATGGGCATGGCGACCTTGAAGAAAGCTAGGAACGCAGAACCAGAGGAGGCGCAAAATCGAGGCTCGTTGAAGTAATGACTGGAAGAACTGGATGATGGATAGTATGGAGCTGACGACGATTGATCTAGGTCGGCTGTTTGTGGGGAGAGTTCGAGGTGAGGCGGGTGCAATGTCGTCGTCTATTTGCAGAAGCCCAATATTCTCCTCGTTGGAGAGGGATTGGTGCCGGTGGTGGGAGTTAGTCATGGTGGAGGATCATCAGCGACCCGGCACTGATAACGAAAGGTGGACTCGGCAGTACTGTGCATCAAAAAAGAATGGGTTTCCGGAATTTAAATGCCGTGCAATCGACCAAGAAGCCGGGAAGAACCAGCCAGTGTCGTCGGTAGCGGGGGGATTAACGAGTGTGTTGAAGATGTGTAGAGAAGACTTGACCCGAAGACTCCAACTGCACACAAGGAAAAGAGGGAGAGAAGAACGAAGGAGGGGGAGCAATGGCAATGCCTTTTAGAAAACGAAACGTCTTGGTGTGGCGCAATTTCCAGTTTCCACTCACTCACCCATCCATCCATCCCTCCCCTGCCCGCATCTCTCTCCCTCCTGGTCAGCTCTCCCTTTGCCGCGCCCTGCGACCCCCGCCCGCTCTCACTCACCTAATTCACGTCGTATAGACTTCTGACTGGAGACGTGATTGCTGTATGGGAATCGGCGCGGATAGTCTATGGTGTGCTTTATCAATCGTGGGTATGAGCAAGACACTACGATTGCTTGGATGGGCTTAATCCTCTGGTTCATCGAGGTTCCAGGTTCGAGATGTTCCAACGATGGAGACTGGGCCCCTGTCTCCTGGGTTTTCATTTCCCCTGCGTCTTGTCTTAATTGGCCTCATCTGATGTCTGGCAAGACATTCCGGACCCACTAGTCTATATCGTTGCATTCCCGGCGGTTTGGGTTGAATATGTTTGTTGGAATGAAATGAAATATCTCATGTGAGTACTGTGCCACTCCCGCAACCACATTTTTGTTGGACAACTTCCTGGAAGGGAAGAGATAATAGAGAACTTGTATTACAAGAGAAAACACATTTCTCTCGCTTGCGTTTTCCCATCATCGTGTCCGCCCAATGGCTTGTTGCCCGGAGGAAAGATCTGCATGAATCCTGGGTTAGACCCCCCTGAAGATCCCTAGCGTAGCCGAACCAGACACTTTAATATTGAAGGATGCTGATCAATCCTGACATGCACATGAAAACTCCCCACCTATTTTACTCAAAACGCGATCGAACAAGGCGGTGGCGCACACACCTCACCCCGGCCTGTGGCAATTAATCTGATGTCCTAGTGAGGGATACCAGCAACTCTCCCTATACCTTGCAGCCTGTACCCGCCATCAGTTCCTTATAGGGCGGGTGTGTGGGTCAGTTAATCTTTGGATTACCAGGGAGCCCTGTTTACGACAACCTGTTGGCTGAGCTAGGTAATTGAGGTGTTTGGGCCGTTGGACCCGTTTGACTTTGTGTCATGATGTTCGATCTTCACTCTCCCGCATGTGGCGAATGCGTGATAATGCAGAGGGTTCCAAGGATGACGATAGATGGCATTTCTGTGTTTTTGATGCAGCTGAGATGCCGATCGCTCTTCTTTCTCTACTTCACACAAGGGCAAAAAAAAAAAAAAAAAAGGTGGCTTTTCCAAAGGGTCAACAAAGGATACGCTGTTGTGGGTCAAATGCACTTCAACATTTGCCCTTGAGATTAGGTACAAGACTCCGGGGGAGGAAAGAAAATCGTCATTATTGTGGATGCAGATACATTATACTCGGGGAAAAGCATCCTTTATAGAATAAAAGGGATGATCAGGCAAAGACCTCCTACGGTCAGCAGACTGTGGCCGCGTACCGATGATGCGTCGTTGTCGGGTCTCGAGGTTGACTGAGACCCTTGGGCGGTTGATACGGCAGCTGTTGCAGTTACAGTCTGCGTGCTCACGCTGATGCTCGTATCAGACGCAGACCTGCAGCCCGAGGAAGTGCAGACGAGTCCGGCAGTGCAATAAGTGCCGCCGCTGCATTCGACGGCGTCGTCTGGGATGCATCCAGTGCCAGAAGCGGTGCACTTTCTACCGCTAGAGCAAGAGCCGCCGCCTGAGCAGCAGACGTTGCCTTTGGTCATGCAGCCGCTCTCACACGGCTCGAGGCTGGTGCCGCAGTTGTTCGTGGTGGTGGTGGTGTCGTCGTCGATGCACGCGTTCCCGTCCGCGGTGCACTTTCGACCGCTGGCACACGACCCGCCGCCCGAGCAGCAGACGTTGCCCTTGGCCATGCATCCACTCAAACACGGCTCAAGGCCAGTTCCACAAGATCCGGAGCTGCTCGAGCACGTCAGCTGCGACGTGCAGGTCAAGGTCGCGTTGCAGTGGCCGGAGCCGCAGCAGACGGCGCCCGTGGGCATACAGCCCGAGTTGCACAGCTCGTAGCCGGTCGGGCATCCGCTGGACGAGCCGGTGCAGACTTTGCCGTTGGCGCAGCACCCGCCCGTGGCAAGGCAGTAGTTCTCGCTTGTGCAGTAATTCCCGTTGGAGCAGCAGTTGGCGCTGGACGGGATGCAGCCACTGCCACACGCCTTCTCGCCCGAGTTGCAGCTGGCTAGGGCCACATTGTAGATGAGGCTGAAGCCACCGGGGAAGCTGGCTGTGTCCTGGACGCCATCCAACAGCTTGCGGTGGAGCAGCTCGGGCGTTGTCTCGTCTGCTGAGCCTGCCGCCCCAAGGACGAGGGCTGACCAGAGCGCCAGGGTGGGGGCCAGGTTCCTTGTCAACATGTTGGATGGCGGTTCAGGTCAGGGGGCGAGGGACTTTGGACAAGAGGCGTAACAGTAAGCCTGAGTGGATGTCGAAGTCGAAGTGGAAGTCGATGATGAGGTCAGAAGCGCATGCTCTAGTCGATATCCACGAGCACGAGCTGAGGAGGAGGGCCAAACCTACTGTTATTAAAACAGAGGCGGGCTTTGCGATGAAGCCTGGAACTCAGCTTCTTCTTCGTTGGCAGGGGTCGGGTTTCGGCTAACAAGGTGGCTCATTTTACCTCACATGAAGCCAATGGGCACGCGCCATTCCGTGCAACCATCTTCGGCACAGACCAGCGCTAAGTTAGAAGGTCGCCAACTATCCGTATCCGTATGGCATCAAGGACTCGCCGATGCCATGGTTGTCGATGGCGGTTCGGCTTGAAGAGATTCTGAGAAAACAGAGACGCTACAGCAGCAGAAGGAGGGTGCCATTCCAGCAACAATACGAACCTCAAATACGAGATCACAAGAGCAATCACCGCCAGACCGCGAGAAAGGGTGTCCAGCAACTAAGGCTGAGATGGATCCCTCGCTTCACCTCGTGTCCAGGGATCCCTGCGAAAGCTTGTCGACGGATAAGCATAATTGCCGACTGCCCCGCCGCGTGTCGGCTTGAGCCAGCAAAATCCCTCGCTGTCTCGTCTGGAGCTGGGGACAAAATTACCGAATGTGGTCTGCAATGCGGCGAGCACACCCAGTAAGATTTAATTACCGTCACTTATTACCAAAGGCCAAAAAAAAAAAAAAAAAAAGAAAAGGGATGCTGATTCTTTCAGGGCATTTTATTCTTCTTTGCCACCCCGGATCTAAATGTCAAGTAGGTACTTTGGATGTTGGCATCGTCACTGGCAGCATCGAATCACTGGATCACCACACTCACACGAGACTCTACCGTTTTAGGATTAGTTCCAACATGTTTTGTGAAGACCTGCCAGCCTTGGTTAGCACACCTCTTGACTCTATTTTGGCCAAGCCAACTCAGCAGTTGGAATCTCATCTGTCCGAACGCTCCGCCGAATAAGGTGTTTGACCTAGGTTCAAGCATCCACAACTGGCAGGCAACATTTTCCATCATAGTCAACGCTTCCATGCTGTTCGAGTCATATGTCCCCTACGGATATCGTTCATAATTTGTTGCTTTTCTCTTCCCTTGTTATCAATCCTTTCACTTGCCCAGTCAATCATTGAATTTGGCCCAAGCCTCAAAATATTGCTAGTGACATATTCAAGGCTCATCACCAGGTATCCGCACCACCTAGTCTGGCTCATTGGTTGGTTGCCTCGATCCGACATCCTCGGTGTCTATGCATAACGTTAGGCATTATAAGGAAAGCGACCTCATAAGGAGGATAATGATCAGTAGATTCTAAAAAGAACAAAAGTTGGCAAGTGAGTTAAACGTCAAGGTCAGTATACTTCTCGCCAACTGTCACTCTTTGGCCAGTCTGGCGCCCATTTTGCTTTGGACTAGTGTCAACCACATCTGGCATCTTACAAGATGAACTACAGCAAAGATCCAACGCGGCGAAGCAGATAGGAACGAAATTCTCATCAGTAGAGCATCTGAAGATGCAGGGAGCACCTATGGGTCATACCACGAAAGTGTCTAGCATTACTCGTCAAATACAGTCCTTCACACACTAGATTTGGGACAATTACCAGATGGCACTAACATGTGTAAGTCTTGGGAATTTACGATTGCCAACCTCGCCATCTCCTGAACCGAATAGCCCGAAAGCACACGAGCAGCATCACGTAGCATTTCGTTTCCTCCCAGCTTCTCTTACTCGGACGGCTATTACCAACTCCGCGAACCTATCTCGTGCTGACAAAAGAAGCCTGCAATCTCTACGTGAACCTTGCATGTGCCCCTCAGACGCGGCTGGGCACTCAAATTGACAGCCTCGGCTTGTTCCGCTATTGACAATCACACAACTGAAACGCGATGAGGGTGGTCATTATGGTTGTTTACATATGGATATTAGCTCTTAAGAGAATATCAAATTAGAAACCGACGCCAACATCACCAACGGCCCCTCGATGGAGTTTGATAATACAACGCACCCGAGCATTGTTTGCGTGCACACGGTAGAGTCGAGCTTGGAAGCGTCGCTTCACGATAAGACACAGGATCATGCCTAGACCGAATCAACATCATTAACCTAAATGCAAATTTTCATTAGAAGCGCAACCTAAATCGAGGTGGCGCAACGAATGATCGGGCGATGAAGCCGTTGGATATGGTCGTACAAGGTCTAGGCCTGTCTCGATCCAGCCAGTCTATTTTCGTGGTGGCAGAATTAAATCTTTTTGTTGCTGTTCATAGTGCGCATTTGGAGGAAGACGTTTGCCTTCTAGATGTCCGAAGGGTTCCTCGTGTTGGGTTTACTATGCTTCCTTTGTTTCGTCATTGGAGACGCATAAATCATCTCGAAAAGAGCACATTCGTGTCTTGAATACCTAGATCAAGGCGGTGCAAAAGTCAGCCAGCCCTGTCCTTTCCTATTACTTTTAACAAGCGCTATCTATCTTTAGAGTGGCTTTTCGTGTCTGGGTTGATTTTCGACTTGGGCTTTGTTTCCCCAGATTCAGCCTGCTCATGTTTTATTACGATGTTTTTCCAATATCGGAGGAAAAGTTGCGGTTGTATTTATACGCCGTCGCGATCTATTATGTGTGTGCGTTTATGGTGACTGGGTGCGTGGGTCTATTCTGTTGTGGCCTTCCCATCTCACAAAACTGGTAAGTTATCTTCGGGTTAATTGACTCCGCACTATTCGATCTTGACCAAGTCTTATGAACAGGGCGGAAGATTTTCAGTGTTCAATTTTAATCGCCCCGCATACATGGCGTATCAATTGGGCCTTCGGCATTGCGTCAGAAGTGCTCGGTAAGAGACCTGTTGTTGCTTTTTGGTCGACGAAAACTAATATAGTTTTCTATGTCAGTCTTTATACTACCGCTTAGAATGCTACCGATAATAAAATCTCTGCCAAAAAGAGAAAAGGCAGGCCTGATGGTGCTCTTTTGACTCGGTGCTCTAACCATCATTGCCAGCGTTGCTCGGTTCATCCTAGACTGAGCAATCTGTTGTCGCATTCGCCACCTGTAAGGATCCAAACGGGCCCTGGAAAATGAGGCTCAGTAACTGAATTGGAGCTAATTTGATACAGATATTCTTGCGTGGACGGAAATCACAACCCAGATCATCATCGTGTCTTTGCCTGCATTGCGTCCACTTCTCCGAGGCACGACGTCAAAGTGGAGACAACTTGGGAGTATTGGATCAGGCCGACGAGGCTCAGGCAAAAATAGTCAAGACTATCAATCCTCTCAAGCTTCGAGAATGCCCGACTCTAGCTGTACGTAGGGTAGAACCTCGGTGGTGAAGTCTGGATATCTTTGTTTCTGGGAAGGCGTCCTCGGTGGTCACTGTTGAGGAACTTTGTTGAGACAGCGAACAGTTGTCATTTTACACATCAGTGGCAGCGATCATTGCGTCAAGGTTTGCCGCTTCTCCTCCATATGCCACGACGCGGTGAGCCTACCATGAAGCTTCAGACAGATAGTTTCATCGCAACTGGACTGTCTTCTCTTGACAATCGGACAATATTTATTCCCGGTCGACACTCCACCAGTGTTTCCCTGCGATCCGTGATCCAGTCTCCAAAGTATGTATCAACAAATCCCCCCTGTCTTATCCCCTGGGAGATATCAAAACCTCGGGTAATCGGCCTGAAGCGGCTAGCTGCCACATTGGGTGGATCCGGGATACTCAAAATGTCTGGCCACCTCGTGACTTTTCTCCCTGTCTGTGGCTGAATGCCTGTCTGGCCTTTCCCGCTGACTGTACCGCAGAGTGCAGATTTTCATGTGCATTCGGCGCCATGAAGAAATCCCACGCGGTGACGACAACCCGACCAATACGGAAATTCCACACCCGGAGCCGTATCGGATGTCTCGGTTGCAAGCAGCGCCACCTACGCTGCGATGGAGCTTACCCAGTGTGGTAAGTTTGCCCCTTCCCACGTGCCGTGTCCCGGTCCAGTACTGCAGAGCACGTTTACTGGTAGTTGGTTGTGCGAGCTACTTATGTCTCAGTGGCCGGTGTAGTAAGGCGAAGAAACAGTGCGACTATACAACGCCAAGTCTGCCGCTTCGAGAGCGGAGGAAATTGCCGCTTCCTGGTGAACAGCAGCCTTGGACGGTTGTCGATCCGAAGCAACTACGACAACAACAGAAGCAGCAACGGCAACAGCCAGCACCAATGAACATCGCCGTCGACATAAACCCCGTCGATCCTTTTGACTGCTTACCTGTTCAAATGCCGCTCATGTCGAAGCAGCTACTCTATTATTGTAAGTGCCATTCAAAGTCGCACGTCTCACCCTTGATAATTAACCCCTTGCTTTAGTTTCCCAATCGGGCACGTTCAGCCATAGCCATATCTACCATCAAGCTCAAAAACCGGGCATGTACGTTCATCTTGTCCCTTGCACCAACCATTCACGCTCCCATAATAACTTATTTGAAAGGCTCCCGTTTGAAATCGGATCCCCCAGCTCCCTCCGAGACACATTGCTTGTAGCCGCACAGCACTATCTCTGGAAAGCCAGAGACATCCAAACCTTTTATTCGACTGCCCTATTCCACAAAGTCGAAGCCATTCGATCTCTCAACGAGCAACTTGAGAGCCCGAAGGTCACTAAAATCCCGACCTTGATAAATAGAATTGTCACCCTGTCATTGATCGAGGTAGGTTTTGCTTATTGCATGCACACCTGGGATCCATCCTCGCTAACCGGATTGGTGAAAGTGCTCTGTTGGAAATGTAGGCCTTGCTGAGATTCATCTGAATGGCCTAGTGGCGGCACTCGGACACCACAATCTTTTGGATGGTTCCCTCCTAAGTCCGATGCAGTTTGAAGAAGAGCTCGCGTATCGTTACCTCGTACTGTGAGTCTCACCATCGGCGCATGTTCGATGCTCGCGCTGACAGACCCCATTTAGAGCACATGGCTACCTCCAATCTACGACATTGCGCATGTCTGAAATCAACCGCATGGTCGCTAGCCACGGTGATTCAGTGCCAACTTTGGCTCAGATTGTAGCAGTAGTGCTTGATCGATTCATGAGAGACACGTCACGTGTAGAGGCCCATTTAAAGGCCATGGCCATGTTTCCATTCTTTTTCGCACCGCCACCCTCACCTACAAAATTCCGCAATATCGATGCGTCGCCGGTTATTCAGCTCCTGACCTCAATGACTGAAGCGGTCACGTATTTACATCAGAGTCCCTCCGAACAGGATCCTAAATATGCTCAAATGAAGCTCCTGGCCGAGCGCTCGATAGCAGGATTACATTTTGCGGCCACTAATTTACATGCGAATTCACTAACAACGGAGGCAGAACCTGACCGCACATTCACAAAAAGACTCAGTTCGTGGTGTGGAATTGCAATCACGTCGGGCATTTATTTAAATCACATTTTAGATCTTTTCAAGGCCAGCCAGGATCCTGCAAGCCCGCTTTTCCGGCATGAGATCATTGTCTTGGCACACGACCTTGCTCAGACTGGTTATACTGTAAACGATGACTCGTCAACCTTGTGGTTTTGGGAGCACTTCGTTGGCGCCTATGGCCTTGCAAGACATCAATTGCATGCGTGTGACAAAACGCTACTGGTCATCGAAAGTTATTTCACCCGTTCAATCCGGAATTGGAGTCATGACACTGGCGTTACGAGGTGGGAAGACGCTCTAGACCGCCTGTTCTCGATTTGTTGGCCAATGAGCCATCATCAGGAATTCGCACAGCAAATATGGGAGCACGCAGTTGCACAACAACCTATTATAACAATACCAGGGAAACTTGTATTATAACGCCAATACTTTGTGTTAGAACAAGAAGAATTGGGTTCAAGGCGTAATTGCTTGCTTTGGGGGAAATTATTTGATGTTAGTAAATGTCAACATCTTCAAGAATAGACAATTCAGCACACGCATGATTCTCAGAATCCCTAGACAAGCATGACTTATTGAAAGCACGCAGTATATCATGAAAGCATCTTCCAGTATGAACTGGACTATGACTGTTCCCCAATATCCTCATTCCTAATCCTGCATTAGTACCAAGGAGGTTTTGCGTGTTGTATGGCCTGACATACCACACTTCTGGATGTGCCTTAATAAACCTATTCATCAGGTTCTGACATTTATCGCTATTCAAGACGACAACATCTATGCCGCGATCTTTCAAGTACTGTTCGCCTCCAAGAAACGTCTCGTTTTCTCCAATTACAACTCGCTTCACTTTGTAGAGAATACATGCACCCGTGCACATATCGCAAGGCGAGAGTGTCGTATACATGGTTGCTCCTTCGTATGCAGATGCAGGCAGTCTGCCCGCATTCTGGAGCGCTGACATTTCACCCTGGATTTTTGAGCAGTCCTTAGTAAGGAGACTGCCATTTAATTATGAGACATGGAGGACACAAACGTGTAATATTGGGTTACCCTGCTGGAGGCGCATATTATGGCCCCGCCCTAGAATCTTGCCATCTTTCGAGACAAGGCATGCTCCGATTGGAATGCCTCCTGTCTTCAGACCTTCTTCGGCTTCTTCAACAGCAGCAAGGAAGCCAGGGTCGGATGTCGACATTCTGAGCGCTTTGGGGAGTGGGAGCTAGTTTGGTGTTGGGGTAAAGACAAATGGGCTACGAGAAAAAGACGCAGTCAACTATCCGTACTTGAACCTAGACAGCAGCCGCCCGCAGCTCTAGCCATATTTGGAGCATCTGTAAAGGATAAAGTATTACTGGCCTAAGAGGATGGCAGTCTTAAATCATTGGCTACTGATGATGCTCACCGCGTCCCCGCACAAGGTGGGACTAGGACTCACAGAAGCTTCGCAAGAGATAAGCCCTTCCATAAGTAGCTTATCTTCCACCGATTCGCCTAAGCAACTTCTTCATTATCTCCACCTTGAGATATCAGATTGACTAATTGATACCCCGAGTCATTTTCGATACATTAAAATAGTTCGGGTACCTTCAAACATTAGTTATCTGAACCTTGAGCTCAAGTATTATTCGTCCAAGGAAATCCGCCGTTCTCATTTCCGCCGCTACTCTCCGAGGCGTTTCAACGTCTGCTAAATGTATGGAGTCAGTAAGTTGGTGCGGGCTGCCATCACTATACAACCAATTGAATGATCTTTGATTCATCCGCACACCTCTCACAACCTCACGAGCGAGAGCTGCGCCGTCGTGAACAAAACCCAGTCCTCGTTTCACGTCTTGTAGACGCCAAATTTTGCACCATGTTGACACATTTGACCGCTCTTGATCGATCTCAGATGACTCAGAAGGTTTTGACTCCCAGACAACGCAGAACCTCGGGGCCCAAGGTTTGTGGAAGACGATGATGCCTCGAGGGCTGTGCCTATTAGAGTTAATCATAACTTCATTGAGTCTCTCTGGGAAGGAATCTTCAATTGTGTATTTGATGGTGTCTTGTTGAATCAATTGCTTAATCCGAAGTGGAAATCCTTGACTGACTGGGTTCTGGCGGAGATCGTAGTCGGGAAGAATCGTGATCCGGCGCACAGTCGCTTGGGTGATGTCAAAATCAACTACATCTCACGGTCAGGTATTATCGGCCGATATAGAGGTCCTACGTACGGATATTCTGATCCTCTGCAGCACCAACTATCAAGCGGCCAGACCCAGGCTTGTCGACGCGGCATAGGATGCCTGGTAAAAACCTTCGGAAAACGTCCTTGGTATCCGAGATGGGCTTCAAAAGAATAGTTGGTCGTGAAAGCAAGTCCGAGCCCATAGCACAGTCTAATATCCCAATATAGTATTCTTCAGCATCAAGTGGCCGGAAGTTTCGCAGAGGGCATATTAGAATGGCCACACTTAGTCCACCGTTGGCGAGGTAAATCTTACTTTGGCGATCGCTTAAGAGATCTACATTCTCAAAAAGAGTCCACTTTGGGTATATCTCGCCGAACCTAAAACACTCGGGACTAGTGGCAAGAACGGTGCCTCTCACTATTTGCGTATAAGCGAGGATGGATTGGTCTTCGTTCCTTTTAATGATTTCCTCCTGAACACGAACAAAGGCCTTTCGACCTTCTCCGTAGAGGAGAGGCATGTTGACATCAAACAAACCAAGGAGGCAATACCCAATATCCTCTTCCCTCGTCGTCTGCCGCCTTGAGGCCCACGACATGCGTTGAGCGATGCTATACTGGGATAAACCATCATGATGGATCGAATACCACCAACGGCAACCGCAGGACAAACAGGATGGAACAAACTCGTTGCTAGACTTGTGGTCCGACCATCGCTCGGGATACGGCGCGTGGCCTTGTCTCAGGACAATCTGGTTGATTCCAGTAATGTTGGAAAGATCCGGGGCCAAGGAAAACCTTTCGCCGATAAATTCCCAGTTCTGGTCAAAGAATCTGAGATCAGTTGGAGCAATGAGCTCCTGCAACGTCCACCCGCGGGTAAACCACCGACAATGATCTATCGACGCGCCCGCAACCGCGTCTTCTAGGTAGACGTAACAAACTGAGGCTTGGTTATACCACTGAAACATGGAATTTATGGCCTCGGAAAGTTCAGCACTGCTGCTCTTGTCGATGCAGCACGTATCGATCCATACGTATTCGTACCCGTTGTGCTTGGCCTTTTCACAGAAACCTCGTACTTTCGAAAATCCGCGTTTCTTACGCCACGTGCGAAGGCGGTTTCCTTGCATATCATCGAAGAGAAGCTCGTCATCTCCCCATGTATGCGAGAGGATAGCGTATTTGGGCACATTGTTACACTCAAAATACTCAAGTTGCAAGTTAGTTGTGTGTAAAAGACGCATGATATTGTGTAAAACAATGTTGTTGATGCATGTTGGTGATGGGCGGAGACTAGTGAGATTACATGGCACCACTTGGTGTTTACTTCTTCAGTAGCAATTTCGCATTGCACGTGACAAACTAGCCATAAAGAGCCACTCAGGCAACCGGGGAGAGTTGACTAAGCTGCCCGTTAGGCGCTAAGTAAATATGCCCTGATTTGGGGGGAAAAACGCATTGAGTCGAGCTAAGAGCTCAGAAGTGCATTTGTTGATCTTCGTAACTCGGTGAATAAGCAATTATGGCGGGGTGTTAAAGTTATAGTAGCTGTTTTAACTGAGCTATTTGGCTTTTGATTATGTTTCGCTTCGTTCAATTCGGCCTTGTGCTCGTGAATTATCATGGCTGAGCTTGATGATGCCCGGAACATGTCGAGTCGCAAGTCTATTGTCGAGTTTAACGCGCACCACAGTGGCGAATGCTGTTGTCTACTGACAAAAAAAAACCCCCTTCCAGGCCTTTAAAATATTCATCAATTAACGATTCCCTTGCGACTTCGCTGCTCCCCTCGCTTCACAGCATCGAATGAGGGCACAAAGTGGTTGGTGGCATAGGTATAGGGTAGGCATATCGCAGTTGGCCAAATATTTATTCCCGGGTAAACCCCTCCCGACAAAGGAAAACAAACTGATAAGTAGTCTAATAGTGCACAAAACCTGGGCACTGATCCATCACCCTGATTGTGGCTAAGATTGCCCCGCCGTGTCGGGCGATACGCTCTTTGCTGTTCACAATAGTACTACGGGCGATGTAATCGCAATTTCGCCGAGGTCACGTGTGAAGTTTATCGTAGCTGTTAGAATTGGATTGTAGATATAGGTTTACTTATATGCGTTGCTTAATCTCCTGCACTAGGGGTGGAATACACACCACTGAATCAAATTGAATAGCCCAGTAACTCTTGCTTAAGCCCAAAATTCCAATGGCAGACATGGAAACCCCCAGTATGATGTTGTAATTGTGGGTGGAGGACCTGTTGGCCTTCTCCTTGCTTATCAACTACTTCGCTTTGGGGTCTCCGCATGTGTTCTCGAGCAGCATGAAAAGGAAATACAAGATTCATACGGGCGTGCAATTGCCTTATTCTCTAGGACTTCCGAACAGCTCGACCAACTGGGCCTGATTGAACCTATGCTGCAGTTGGGCTTTGCTTGTCGTACAAGCGTCACTTACAAGGATGGGGAAAGAGTGTTTGTGCAGTCTCCTCATTCCTGCTGGTACTTATTGGCTAAATCTACTGACATAGGATCCCTGGTCGGGTCTGGACATTCATGGAAAACATTAGCGAATCGGCATATGACTTCACCCTCGTCCTACGCCAGATGTACACTGAGGGCATCTTCCGCGAGAAGTTAGAGTCCGTCGGTGCGGAGTATTTCCAGGCCACAGAATGTGTCGATTTTACCGTCGACGACACTGCATCGTTGGATTCCAACGGAGTAACGTCAACCTGGGTTGATAAGAAGTCGCAAAAGACATTCCAGTTGAAGAGGTAATTTGAATTCCACGCAATCTGAGCTGCTGAGTTACTCACCACGAGGCAGCAAATATCTCATCGGCGCTGATGGAGGGCGGAGCTTCGTTCGGAGACACGCTGGAATCCCCTTTGAAGGTGACACGAGCGAAGATAAGTGGATTCGCATTGATGGAATTGTTGAAACGGATATGCCAATCACTCGATCTTATGGGTAGGTCAGGAAAGGACTTGACCAGTGTGTACCATTGATTAACACTGCAACATAGTGCCATTGAGAGCAAAACACATGGCAATGTGCTTTGGGCCCCTCTTGATCACGGAGCAACGCGCATTGGTTATGCATTCAGTTCGGAAATCGCCGCGAAATATCCCCAAGGGGTGACTCAGGAGGTGGCAGAGAAGGAGGCCATTGAGTGTATGAAGCCATTCAAGCTCAAGTTCAAGGAAACTCATTGGTGGACCCTGTAAGTGCTCCTCATGCAATTTGCTATCTCCCTTCGACCTTAGCCTGACGTATTTAGATACACCATCGGGCAACGTATGGCGAAGGACTTTTCTGCTGGAGATCGAGTTTTCATCTGCGGCGACGCAGCTCATACCCACAGCAGCGGTGCGGCACAAGGACTGAACACGGGCATCCACGATGCTGTTAACCTGGGGTGGAAGCTTGCGTTGCAGATACGTGGCATCACTAAACCCGGGGTCCTTCAGAGCTACTCCACAGAACGAAAGACGGCTGTGCAGCAGCTCATCAACTACGACAAAGACATTTCGATCCTCATGTCGCATAAATGGCCGTCTTGGTACAAGGGAGATCCCAATGCTGACCCATACCTTGTTTTGGGAGAGATTTTCGAGAAGGCAGCAGCATTCAACACAGGTCTAGGTATCTCGTATCCGAAGAATTTGATCAACCAGGCCGCTGGTGCCGAGGTCACTGTCGTCGCTGGAAGCCGGCCCTCAGATGTTGAGTTGCGCATGCCTGGAACTAACGAGACGGTGCGGTTCCAACGCGCGACGCCCAATGTTGGGAAATTCTGGGTGGTCGTCTTTAGCGGCAACTCTTCCAACACAAGACATTCTCTCTTGAATCTGGGACAGTATTTGGAAACTGCAAAAGAGGTTGCATCTCACCCAGCTATTGGATGGATCACCATCAGCGCCGTAGCCGCTTGCTCACCATATGAGGCCTTGGGCATGAAGCCATTTGGCCATGCATACTATGACATCGACTGTTTGGCCCACCAGAAATTCGGAGTCGCACTGGACAAGGGAGGCGTGGTTATTCTTAGACCAGACGGCTTAGTAGGATCTGGAGGGCCTGTTGATGGCCAGTGGATCAAGGAATACTTCTCCAAGGTCTTTCAAATGTCAACTCCTAGACTCTAGAAAGTTGAAGAGAGACGTTCAACTTGATTGATCCATGAATTGAATATTATTTGATCACAGTTACAGGTAACTACCTATTAATTACATTACTATTGAATATATCTCAGTGAAGTCACTATACCAAACTGTTCCTCATGATTTGGTAGCCACCCAGCAACAGCGGTGCAACATGAGAAAGTCATCGACCTCATCGCTCAACCCAGGATTGTTTGCTACCATCGTGGAACACTGTACAGCATCTCACAATCATTCAGAGTGCAGCAGTAAGTCTGCCATCGGCCGATGCTCTAAATGCTGACCCACTGTAGCGCGGACATTCTCGCCAATCCCATGCCTCTGGCCTCCTTACCCTGCTACACGACTTGGCCGATAATCTCTCGTTGGACTGGAAGCTAGATCTCATTCGTTCAACGGCATATCTACCCCGCATTATGCGCCTTGTTTAGTTCAGATAATCGGTCGTGACAATTGCGCCCGGCCAACTCTCGGTTCGATGGCTGTGCTGTCGGGCAAGTCGGCCGATCCGCCTACTCGATTTCATTGTGAGTAGAATGGAAATTGAAGGTGCTGGTTGATGGCGCATTGCCATCCGGGGTTTTGGCTTCTCTTTTATATACTGGGACAATCTCAAATTTTCAACAGCATCTTGTCAAACCGCGAAACTCTTCACTGTTGGGCTGGCCTTTCATTCTTCAAGATGGGTATCATTCCGGCACGCAAAGCAGTGGCCTTTTCCATCAAACGAGGACAGGACCTGACGGTCAACAACACTTATGGCAAACAAGTCATCGACTTTTGGGCCTTTAACCCCGCGGATCCGAATGATTTTCTCTCAATGGTCCATACACGGACCATTTTACTCAAAATATCTCTTTCCAAAGGCGATAAACTGTATAGCACACGAAGGAAACCCATCCTGACATTGACTGAGGATACTACCCGGGGTGTTCACGATATGATCTGGTCGGCATGTGACGAAGAGAGATATCACATGCAAGGGTACGAAGGGTATCACGACAATTGCACTGACAATATGCACAAGGTTAGCCTATTGCATGACAAAGATGCCATAACATAACAGTGCTAATAGTAAGGGCTAGGCACTCAAAGATAACTTTCCTGAATTTAGCATTGCTGATGACTGGGTTCCGGATCCCCTCAACCTCTTTATGAATGTAGCTATTGATCACCATGGGGGACTGGACATTAGAAACCCTACCAGCGAGAAAGGCCAATACGTCACCTTCAAGGCAGAGACGGATTTAATTATCGTGATGAGTGCCTGTCCTCAAGATATGGCCCCGGTCAACGCTGGCATGCCTACAGACTGCGAGTTTCAGCTGAGCGGTACTGGACTGGAGCCCGCTATGGCCTTGACTCCTGTTCAAAGTCGGCCACGACGCGCCAAGATCGCATTGTCTGTTGACTTTGACGCTGTATCGCACTGGCTCGGAACTGGCTGCCATGCAGATAATAATATGGCTGATTACAGCTCTGGAATTTTTGCTGGGCAGGTCGGCGTGTATCGTCTCCTTGACCTGTTCAAGAAGCACAGTATCGCGGACAAGGTGACGTGGTTTATTCCTGGACACACCACCGAGACATTCCCGGAATCAGCACGTGCAGTGCTTGAATCTGGGGCTGAAATTGGCCTCCACGGATATGCCCACGAGGGCATCTACCAAATGACTGAAGATCAAGAGCAAGATGTTCTTCTCAAATGGTATGAATTTCTAGCACACGAAACCGAATTTCTTGACAGAAACTAATACCGTCTTTAGTATTGATGTCGCTACCAAGCTCGTCGGGAAAAAGCCCCGTGGCTACCGTGCCCCCATGTACACCATTAGAGAAACAACTGTCAAGTTGTTGCGTGAGCATGGATTCCTGTATGACTCGTCGTTGATGCATCATGACTCGCAGCCTTACTTTACCCCAAGCGACCCGCCTGTGAAGACTATTGATTGGTCTCAGCCAGCCTCGTCTTGGCTACAGCCGTCTGTCATTGCATCTCAGGCTTACCCTCATGGCCAGCATCCCTTAGTCGAGCTTCCTTGCGGTTGGTATAACGAAGACATGATGCCGATGATGTACCTTCCCCATCTCTCAAACAGCATGGGCTACGTGTCAACACGGGTTGTGGAGCAAATGTGGAAAGACAAATTCTTATGGCTATTGGAACAGAGCAAGGAAGGCAATGAGTATGCTGATTTCATGTTCCCGATTCTAGTGCACCCGGATGTTAGTGGAATGGCGCACATTATTGGCATGATAGATAGGTTCGTGCAATGGCTCAAGGGATTTGGCGATACGGTTGAGTTTTGCACCAACGAGCAGATTGCAACTGGCTGGCTAGCAGTCGAAAAGACGGCTATCGGAGTTTCTGACTAGTCCACAGACAGCTGCGACGAATATATTCAAGCGTAAAATACTCAATGCAATGTATCCTAAGCATACCCTAACTTCTAATTTGGCTCCTGCATGTTTTAACCTATGAATGAAATTGTAGCCAGTCTTCAATTCGTACGTATAAAATAGAACAAGGACCTGGGGTGCCACACTAGTAGCTGGCTCGTGATCTTGAGACTTAAACGTAGATGGGAGGTGACGTACACTGCGACGAGATCAATTTGCCTGATTCTGCAATAGATGGAACTATTTGACCAGGTAGTATTCAATAACATCAAAATAGATCATTGCTATGCAACTTGGCCATAGTGAATATCGGCCATGACTGCCTATCGTCGGGCTGTCCGCCACCTCCACTTCAACGACCCACAACACAGGAGTTGCCCGATGGCCGAGAGTTGGCCGTCGCCCAATTGATGGTCGAGGGGCCAAATCAGTTACGTCTCAGTGATGCTGCGTATCCAGTATTCGGCCGACGGACCTTGCGCTCTATTGTTATTCGACTTGTGGCTTTCGCTCATATGTCATGTAGACCCTCAAGGTCTTCGTCACCTTCACGCGAAAATAATGCTAAGGTTTGCAGGTCGACGATCAATCTCATCTTCACGAATTTCTTCATTTTCCCAAAACTACAGGGAAGCCCGATTCACCATGACGGCGCTGCATAGTCGAGGTGCCCACCCGGCTGCTAATGCCATAGATCTGAGCAATAAGAATATGAGCGACAAATACACATCTTTAAAGGTGAATGGATCGAGATTGATGGATTCTATCCATTCCACCTGCGAATATGGCAAGGCACATCCGTACGGAGAGTATGTATTGATATTCGTCACCTTTTGACCGTTTTACACTAAACAACACCACAGACATCCCACGGAAACTGGAATGGATCGACTTGCTCTGAATGATGACGATAAAAAAGTAAGAGTTTGGCTGATAGAGCAAGTCAAAGCACTTGGTTGCACAGTGACTGTGGATCAAATGGGAAATATATTTGCAGTTCGACCCGGAAAATCGAACAACCCGCCGGTTATGATGGGGTCCCACCTTGACACTCAACCAACTGGTGGGAGATACGATGGCATTCTAGGTGTTATTGGAGCTCTTGAAGTGCTTAGAACTTTACATGAGAATGACTATGAAACTGAAGGCCCTGTTGGGCTTATCAACTGGACAAAGTAAGAGCTGCCCAACACTCGGACATCGATTGGCAATCTAATCTATGGTGCAGTGAAGAGGGTGCCCGTTTCCCCATGGTAACTGTGTCTTCAGGAGTTTGGGCAGGTTCTATTCCTCTTGAAACTGCCTGGGACTGTCTAGAAGTGACCCCTACCAATGGTTCCAAATCAAGGACCCTAAAGCAAGAGCTTGAGCGTATTGGCTTCCTTGGTGAAATACCCGCCTCATACAAAGCACAACCTATCGCTGCTCATTTTGAGATTCACATTGAACAAGGACCAATTTTAGAAGACGAAAACCTCAGGATTGGTGTCGTGACGGGGGCGCAAGCCTACAGTTGGTATGAGATCGAGATTAACGGAAGAGACAGCCACGCTGGCACGACTCCCCTCTCAGCTAGAAAGGATTCTATTCTCGCCGCGGCAAAGATGATAGTTGCATCAAACCAGGTTGCGAAAGATCTATCCGGCCTGATTACAACCGGTATTATTCGAATGGAGCCTGGGAGCGTCAACACCATGGCGCATACCGTACGGTTTACCTTGGATGTACGGCATCCAAGTGATGAAAAGCTCTCTCAAATGGTTGAAAAATGTCAAGAGGTGTTTGCCAAGATTGCCAAGGAGGATTCCGAGCGCGGTGTCGATGTCCAGTGGACATGTCTAACGGAGAATATGGCAGTTCAGTTTCATCATGACTGCGTAACTGCAATTGAGCAGTCAGCCAACCATGCCTGTGGGAAAAGCATGTGGAAACATATGCTCAGTGGCGCCGGCCACGACAGTTGCCATGTAAGCAAGAGGTGTCCAACTGCTATGATCTTTACGCCAACGAGGAACGGCATGAGCCACACTCCCGATGAATACTGCAGCCCTGAAGACTGCATTATGGGTGTTCAAGTGTTATTAGGAGCTGTCCTACGTTATGATGCTGGAAGGGCTCAACATGGGGATTTATCGTAGGGATTAATTATGTTGGATAAACCTGGTCAATCTGCCCTCCACTTATGTTACCGCATTCTCCCGAGATGGACCTGCCCTAACAGAATGAAAACTAAAAACTAGAAATACCGCTCTAAAGATAATGCTCAAACTCATTTGCCTGGACAACTGGGTCGTCCTATCATCCATCACCAGACATTTTAGAGCCCGTTTCCTTTAGCAGCATCACAGCCGGACTGTCTGGTCCTGCTCCATGAACAACCGAGGAAAGCCCTTTCCAAAACACAGCATTCAATCTTACGGCGGCAAGTTTGGCAAGAGGCCAGGCTCGAGCCTGTGTGCGAATTGTATTTCTCCATTTTCCTAACAATTCTTTGTTTCGGACTGCGTTGGATATTGTAGGAGACTGAGCAAATGTCATCAATATAAATGTTGAAATATAGCATAACTCATATCGCACATCTGCCTTGTTAGGATTGTCCACAACTAGGCTTAGAGTACGTACTCACAAGGAGGCCAAAAGGTTGCAAAATGCTTGGCATTCAGGTTGGAAACAATGTCTGCTCCAACCTTGGCACATGTGTAACAATTTTCGAAAATCATGGTTATGGGTTCGGTGCAAGTCTCTGCAGCTGCCACACTCTGATGTACTAGAGGGCGTAGGAGAGCTCGGAATATTAGGATTTCAAGAGTAAGATGCGATAATCTCAATGCAGCTCCGTTTTCTAATTCGGAATCTGCCAAATCTGAAGCAGACTTGGAGAGCAGCGGTAATGTCTGCCTCCAGACCTCGATACGAGAGCGTAAAGGTTGGGCACGGCTCAATAGTGTGTTCAGTGAAGGGGATTCACGAACAGCCTTTAATGTACTAGATTGTATGTTAGCAAAGCAATATTACCGATTCAATAATAGGTCTCTTACTAGAATTCCTTTAGTATGTCAGAAGCAATTGTGCTTAGTTCACACTGCGCAATACATATGGGGACATGCCGTAAGATTGACTCTCGAATCTCAGGATCCGGATGTTCTTCACCTTCAAAATCATCCGCACCAAGTTTCGAAACATCGGAATTTGCCTTGTTGAAGTGAGATGGGCGACCGAGCACAATAGCTTGCCAAGTGTGCTGTTCATATGTAAGCCACCACAATCTCCTCCTCAACATGATTTCCTTCTTTGGTAGGCGCCAGCCGGAGGGCTCGAGGTTGAGACCCAAGTTCTCTGCTATCGCTAGTGCAGAGCATGATAATGACCAACCGCTTGGTGGCTCCGCAACAGCGAAATTCGGTGGAGGCATATGCAGCAGGAGAAGACAGAGCTGCAATAATGATAGATGTGATAGACGGCTTGCCCGCTGGAAGCTTCGGTGTGCAATTGCCCACAAGTCTTCAGTAGGAACTTGCAAGTATGCTTTTGACACACTCAACTCATCATCAAGAAAAGTGAAGGGTGCTGCCAGCGCGTATACAGCACTCATAATTCCAATCGGCAATGAAAACCTGGAGCCCGAACCCGATTGTTGAAGGTCACTGAGAGACAGCACTGGAAACCGAGGATGCACGAATTGGGAGTATCTGTACTCTTGTCAGATTGGTATAAAACATGATTCTTAGCCATACTCACAAGGTTAGTAATCGAGATCCTAAATCAGCAGGTACGAGTTTGTGGAGTGATTCCATATCATCGCTTTCAGTACTGTTTCCTGAAAAGAGATGTTCTGCTGCTTTCACCCCATCTTTCAAAATGTCTTCATCCGTCAAGGCAAATTGAACAGGAACATAGCCGGCGGGCACTCGGGGTTGACTAACCGAAGCAAGATAGCTGTTTTCCTGCATTTTTTCATCATCCATCACTTTGCGGAAATGAAGACGGAACATCCGATATGTATCTTGCATGTTGTAGAGATAGTGACGGAGGAGATATGGATCCGACTCGCAAGATAGGCCGATGACATGGCTCGATTGTCCCGGAGCCAAATCTAGAGAAAATTCAACTGGCCAATCTAGGCTTTGAGATGCATTGTTAGTGGCGTCGGAAATATCGCTCCAATCTTGCACATGCTCGTTTGGTCTGGCTTCTGCAGTGGATTCCATGACTTGGTCGTTAACAGGGGTCTCTTTTTCGGTAGAGCCAGATGATGATTCGCTTAGATTAACGAAAGAAGCCTCACGCTGTGAAGTATGAGGAAGAATATTCTCCATGTCAGGGAGTAGATTCGGTAGGTAGTCATCCTCATTCCCATATGGGATTACCTGCTGAATGTGGTTGGCTCTGGCCGGGGGACTGTCTACAGACTCGTTAGCTGAGAATTGTTGACGGTTGGTATAGGTAGACCTTGAGCGAAATCCATGGTAGACCAATCCATTGTCAGAAGGTGTGACGCAACCTGGGGACTTGGAGGTCGGTCTTCGGTAGCCTGTGGAAGCCACTGATGAGGTACCTGAACAGCCATGTTGGCATTTTCAGGATCCGAGCTAGTAGGAATCCTCGATGTTGACTCATGTTGCCCATTCTCTCTGAAAAGCCCACTTGTTTTCTCCGTCCCAAGGTTGTTGTTTGGCCTGTTTCTCCTCTTTAAAGGTTTCAAAACAAAAGTGCAGCTCTGTCCTAGCCGTTTGCATGTTTCGCAAGACCCCTCGGTCCCTGGTATTTTGCATTGAGTCTTCCTTGAACGACAAAGATCACAGGGTCGTTGCTTCTTGGAGCGATATCTACGCCCATTCTGACCCGAAGCCGGTTCTGGGCCCATAGGCGCGTGATTCTAAATGCACAGTAGAGGAGGAACAGAGTTTGATCAAGTACAGCGGATTGAAAGCATCCGCAAACCCGATGCATAAGATATGATACAGCGAGTTGTTATGGCTGATGCGTTTCTCCTGATAAGGGTCAAGCACTTGCGGGGATTGTTCATGGATGACTCCGGGCACGTGATGTCCCTAGGTTTCGGAATCTCCGATGCTACGCGCGTTCGCATCAACGCTCCCCGCAAGCGTGAAGGGAGAGATGCAGAAGTTGGCCCAAACCACTGGTAAATAAAGAAGAAGTGGGTTTTCTAGAATGTAACTTTTAGTTATTCTTGACGTGTGACGTCCTTGCACTTAAACATGGTATCGCTGATTGGAAGAGTCCTGTCCCATTCCTTGCAATTATCTTGAGATCAAGTCGACATGGATTATTTTCGACAAATCAAAGCCTATGTTACTATTTTATTTGATCAAGTTTCAATAGCTAAAGTGGTTGTCTCGGAAGAGACAAGTCCAATCGCAAAAGGAGGGTACTATGGTCCTGTGCGAGCCATCTCCCTAAAATTACCCTATATCTGCATGTAATGTTAAAGAATGCCGTATTTTAGAGACTCCTATTTAAAAAAAGGTCAAGATTTGAGCTATGGGTATCGCTCCTATCGCAGGAATTCCTTCTGGGGACTGGAGATGAAAATATGAGAAATGCCGCAAGTTGGGTGTGGACAGCATCGCTGTGTCACAACCAACAAACACACTACGTCTAGGATCAGGCTAAAGGACCACTCGGGCAACATTTGACGACGTCGCCATCACTTTTCAATACCCTGTTTTTTTTTCCAATTTGGAACTGTTCAGTCACCAATGCTGAACAAGACCGCACGATCTTCTTTGTGTTGTTAAAGATCAACATACCTAGTGGTTTCAATGACGGATGGTATCCTTTGCGCTTTACCAATCCTAGTCCCACATGGATCATGAAGATTAACTGAGAGGAATAATGTAGATAGCTGCCCATTACATCAAGCAGTGGTCCGTGATCCGATGGCGCGTTTGACCAATGTGTATTTATATTTCCTGTGCTACAGCTGACGCTTGGCTTGGTACTTGAACAGCCGTGAGTAGTGCCAAATGGGGCTAAGAACCACATCAGTACGCTTAGGGGCGTGTGAATTTGTTTGATTTTCACAAGGAGCTAAGCTGAGCACATTTTGATTGGCAATTTACGGCTGTGTTACTCTGGCGAACTTGAAGCCTGCCGTTCGGCGGTCTGTGAAGCGGGGAATGTAAGTGGAGCTTCGGGCGATAGCTAAGATCCCTACTGTTGAGATGCCCTGGGCAAAGTGTGGAAGGCCGAGGCTTATCTATGGGCTCTGAGTACGTATCTTCTACAACCCGGCCGTACATGTACATGCTAATACTGTTGGGTAGTTGAACGACACACTGGAAATAACGGTTTGGTGGCGAGTTGCGTTTTTATTTCCGGAAATTTTGAATCCATCGAGGACGCACTATCAAGAGTCGAAGGCAGGGGATGACTTCAGAGGACATTCGGACCAGGAGAAGAGAAATGAACACGAGCTGGGGTATCCGATTGTGATTTTGTGCAACATTGAGCACGCGTCTATAGATTCTGTAATCCCTGCTCCTTGATGATTACCTGGCTGTGTGGCCCCTTCAGCACCACGCGGAGAGAATCCCATAAAATAAAGGACATCGGCGCCCTATTCGACAGGTTTGGGCACATCGGCATCTACTCGGTCTAAAAATTGTACATAGTCGCTTCTATACAACTATTTTTAAAATTTGCCTGTAAGAAGCATTGCTCAATCGATGCTTGTAAACTTGGACCAGATTGAACCGTTCAGTGGTGAATAGAAAAGCTGTGCTACATAGACTAGGTCACTAGGACCAGAAAAGTACCGAATACAACGCTGCTTGAGTGTAAAAATGACTTTCTCAAGACCATTGGCCTCCTACATATTCTGAATTCGACCCCTGCTCAACCATCCCTTACTCTTATCTCGTTTAAATGACCTTTCTTAGTGTTATCTCTGACTTTATCTGTATTGTGTTACTTTGCAACCACCTTATCTTCGTTCCCCGATTTACAGCATTCTTTGATGCCCCGCAGATAAGTCTACCCCAGACACCAATTGTACCATTCAGTACGGGGTACTATGCAATCTTATTCGGTACTTTGTAGCATATATTAATGTTTGCTGGTATGTCGACCCTATGAACTGCAATGCGCATCCTTATTTAACCAGAACCCCCTTGTCTTGGCGTGCCATGGTTTTGCCCTCCATCTTGGCCCAAATCAATCTCTTCAAATGCTACTCATTGACCCACGCTTTTTGTCTTTGTATGATCAAGCTGCATAGCTAGATAGGCCGCCATGTCTCAAGATATAAAAGACAAGGCCCAGACGGCCAGCAGCAACGTTGACTTCGAAGCTCAGACAGAGGTTATCCCCTTGCCACAAGGGCATGGCTTTTGGCTCAAATGCCGGAAATTGATTCAGTACATCAGCGCTGAAGAATTTGGTATTGAGCCTATACCCGAGGAACTACGAACAAACCAGAGTCCTCGCGACCTGTGCACTATCTTCTTCTCTGCAAACTTCAACACTGCAACATTGGCTCTTGGATACCTCGCCACAACGAGCTTTGGGCTGGGCTGGTGGGATTCCTTCTTGGCTATTTTATTTTTCAACATCCTCAGCGGGTTTATGCCGGGGCTTGCCGCTGTCTTCGGACCCAAATTAGGCTTACGCACGATGATTATTCCGCGATATTGTTTTGGATGGTGGCCGGCGAAGATCCTTGCTATTCTGAACATCATCAACCAGCTTGGATGGGGAATTGTGAATGGAATATCGGGAGCCACAGTATTATCCAGCGCCGGAGGGGGCATTTGCCGCTGACAGTTGCAGTTCTACTTGTTGGTCTTGTTGCGGTCGCATTCGGCCTCTTGGGATATCGGATGCTGCACGTTTACGACCGATACTCTTGGATTGTTATGATCACCTGCTTTATTATCGTGGCGGGCTTCGGCGCTCGCCATTTTGTCAACATTCCCATGGGCACTGGAGGTCTCGAGACCTCGAGCATCCTTTCATTCGGGACTGCTGTGGTCGGCTTCCAGGCGGCCTGGTTACCGGTGGCTGCTGACTATGGGGTATATATGCGTGAGGACATCGACCAAAAGGTCACATTCGGCTGGTCATACACTGGTTTACTCACAAGCCAGCTTCTTATGGAATGGCTAGGAGCTGCGATTGGCACGCTCAGTCAAAATCCCGCACCTCAGTTCCAGACGGCTTCGGAAACGGGCGGCATTGGTGGGCTGATTGGTGCCGTCTTTGACGACATGGGACCTGGTGTAAAAGGTTTTGGGAAATTTATCCAGGTTATAATTGGTTTCTCAACGGCAGCAGTCATCACAACAAACATATACTCTCTCGGATTGAGTATTCAAATGGTCAGCAAAAAGCTTCTTGTTGTACCTCGTTTTATGTGGTCTCTAATTGGTAGTGTCATCTTTTTGGCCTGCTCGATCGCTGGGCGAAACCATCTTGTGGATGTCATGGAAAATTTCTTGGCGATTTGTGCCTATTGGATCGTGCCTTTTGCTACCGTCTTATTTGCCGAGCACTTTATCTGGCGCCGAGACTTTAGCTACGATTTGAAGGTTTGGAATGACCGAGCTCAACTTCCACATGGCATCGCTGCGTTGATTGCATGGATTGTTGGAACCGTGATTTCTGTTCTTAGTATGAGCCAGGCGTGGTGGGTTGGTCCAATTTCAAAGAATGTTGGTGAATCATCCGGGGGTACTGATATCAGTTGGATGTTGGCAATTGGGTCATCTGCGCTAATCTATATCCCGTTGAGAGTTTGGGAGCGACGGAAATGGAACCTTTGATCGTTTTTTGTTAAATGGAGTGACAGAGGGAAGCATACTAGGTTCAACTCTCCGTGCTAGATGTCCGACGTATAACAAATACATCATGTCCATGAAATACTTGAGTGCAGCATGCTTGTCAATTATGTATGTTAGGCGCAACGAAATAGTCTATCATGCTTCATCCCCTATCTTAGTAGACCCATTCGACCTTGGATCGTCGGGTACATGTAAATGTCACCTGTAAACCCGATATTTGGTGATTACGGTTTCCAATACCGATGTTGAATGAGCTTGAAGAACACTCCCTGGCGTTAAATTGTTGATGATCCAAGCCATCGTGGTCAAACTGAGCGGGAATGTGACTTCTCATAAATTTATTCAATTGGCAAAGCGACTTGAAGGCTACTGAACATGGACCGGGGTAGCTAGGGACTGGTTACTACAAGAAAAGCCAACAGAGAGTTGCAGCTGCAAGGAAGCTGACATGTTATTGCAGTCTCTCACTTGACCTGCTCTATGCTGCATTGATTACTTCTTCAAGTACACGATTTGAGGATTGCAGAACGCCAACAAGCCGCCCATTCCCAACTCCAGGCCAACTCCACTCTCCTTATGACCACCATATGGAACATAAGGCTCTAGAGCGAAGTGATTGTTCACCCAGACCGTGCCTGCTTCTACCTGGCAGGCCATGCGGTTGGCCTGATCAACATTATTGGACCACACAGAGGCACCGAGTCCCATGCGAGAATCATTTGCCCGGGCCAGTACCTCGGCTTCATCCTTCCAAGTTAAAAGAGGTACAATCGGTCCAAAGGGCTCTTCAACGACAATTCGGCTGTCATCGGCGGGCTTGTCGATAATCGTGGGGTTGATATAGAAGCCTGGTGTGTCCTCGTTTTTACCACCGACGGCTACATTCCATTTCTCTTTCTCAATATCGGAGAAGAAGCCCTTCACACGGTCGAACTGAGTCTTGTTCTGAACGGGACCCATGAAGACACCCTCTTCATGACCTTCGCCTACTTTTAGAGTCTTGACATGGCTGACCATGGCGTCACGAAATTCAGCGTGAATATCTTCGTGCACGTAAACACGCTTAATAGCGAGACAGATCTGACCGGAGTTGAGGAAGCAGAGTTGAGCAATCTTATGCGTTGTTAGCCATTAATTAAAGTTTGGCAGATGAGAGAGTGTAGAGATACCTTCTTGGCCGTCTCCTCAATATTGATGTCTTTGCATACAATCGCAGGGTCGTTACCGCCAAGCTCAAGTGTGAGGCGCTTCATGGTTTTCGCAGCAGACTGCATGATACTTTTACCGACGGCGGTAGAGCCAGTGAATGATATCTTCTCAGGGCCAGGATGAGATGTTAACCATGGGCCAAGCATGTCGTCGCCACTGAGGACTTGAACTACCCCTGGGGGAAGCACTTTTGAGCTATCTCGCCAAGCTTGAGGCTGCAATACGGCGTGTAAGGAGAAGGTTTAATAATAATGGGGTTGCCAGCAAGTGTAGCAGGGCCGAGTTTGCCGCAAGCCAACGAGAGAGGGTAGTTCCAAGGGACAATTCCGACGGAGACTCCGATTGGAGTGTGGCGGCGAACAATCTTGGTCTCTTTGTCTTCCTGGATCAGCTCATCCTTCAAGTCAAGATCCTCAAATGCACGAAGCCAGTTAACAGCGGCTCGAATCTCTGTCAATGCCATGGGTTTCTGAAAAAAAAAAAAAGACCAAGTTAATAACACAGGCGAGTATCATGAGGAGTGCATGTGAAACAATTACCGGTTTTCCTTGCTCCATAACAAGCAGTTGGGCGAGTTCCTCCTCGTTCTTCACAATCATGTCTGTGAAAGCAAGCAGGCACTTCTTTCTCTCCGCGAATGGAGTCTTGCCCCACGTCTTGAATGCCGTCTTTGCGGCATCTACCGCCAAGTCCACATCCTTGAGGGTGGAGATGGGTACCGCGGGGTTTGGCATGCCCGTTGCGGGATTGATGCCGTGGCGTGTCGTTTCGGTTGTAGTGAACTTTCCATTGATGGTATTGCGAAAGTTGTTGAACATGTCAATCCCAGAAGCCCGTGGAACCGTCGTTGATATGGCCCTTCGGATCATGGCCGGCAGCACACCGGTCGGCATTGCAGCGCGTTTCATCATACTGAGGAACTGGACAAGAGACCAAAAACTATAGGCGAGGAATTGGTTCGATACTCGTGTATCTAATAGTCCAGGTGCCCAAGATGAGGGCCGAAGTACGAAATGGCGTTGTAGTGTCCCGTTTGTCGTTGAGTGAGGCTCCTACTCGCCCGTCTTCAGATTGTCCAGTGGCGGTGACCTTAACCGCCGCAATCTGCCCGCAGGCTCGGGCAAGCCAATGTAATCAATGCATCCAGTACGCCGAGCTCCGGCGAAGTCGTGTTCTCCACTTCTGATTTCCGCCATCATGCCCCGCACAAACTGCAGGGGTGTTGGGGTTTGAAATGTCAGAACCGCTGGCCTGATGGCATGATGCATTTAGCTGAGCTGAGAGCGAATTCAACTTTGTGCTGTTGGTGCTGGGCACAGGAATAGTCGTCTCGATGCCTGAGGGGCTTGACCCCAATGAGTCCTCACATCAGCCACCCCAGGAGACCCATCAATCTAATACGGGTCAGATACTCGGACTGCCAGGTTCAATTGCGCTTGTCATTCATTGTAAAGAACTGTACCGCCTAATATCCTCCTTTGTAGTATTCACCCCCTGGTCTGAGGCATGCATCTGTCGTTTAACGGTTATGGAATGTGGATTAGATTAAATGAACATGTAAGGGATCGAGGTTAACTTGTCATTATTTGAATAGATGTTTTGGCGTGCTGGCATGCATTGGATTTGAAACTGTAATAAATCAATTCCCTCCAATTTAACAATACTAGAGCTTCCTGCATCCTTTCAAATCTCATAACTTGGTCATATCCAAGACAACCCGACCGTTGAGCTTCATCGAGTCCATCTTCTTGAACACATCGGTCAATTCGGACATAGGCACTACTTCATACTGAGTTTTGACGACTCCCCGAGCAGCCATGTCCAAAGCTCCAAGAGCATCAAGCCTATTGCCCACCACGCTGCCTACGATGCTCAGTTCCTGTGATATCAGTGTGGCCGGGTCTGCACTCGCGATGGGAAGTTGCTTTCCCTCTGGAACGCCAGTACAGATTACCTTGCCTCCGAAACGTAGCATGTGTATAGCTACCGAATAGGCTTCATTTGAGGCAGTGCAGACAATGACCGCTGCGCCTCCAAGGCCATTTGGAGTTGCCTTTCTCACATCTGCTGCGAGCCTTTTTTCTCCCCCAGAGCCTTTGGGATACTTGGATGAGTCAAAGTAGGTTTCTCCACCGCATTACTGAACGAATCCCTTCTTATCACCGTAGTCGACTCCCTTGATCAATTCTTGTTAAATGTGGCCAGTTTAAGTGCAGTGAGAAATGAAGCTTACAATCATCCTACAGCCCATTCCTCTTGAACCCATCTGAAGGGCGAGGTGCCCTAGCCCACCAGCAGCGCCCATAATGATGACGGCATCGCCCTTATTATTTCACGTTAGCCAAGAAGACAGTAAGGCAGGATCTCAATTTACAAATCAAACTCACCGGCTGCACGGCGCATTTTCTCAGGGCAGCGTGTACCGTAATACCAGCACACATCATAGGGGCAGCGAGTGGACTCGGGAGAGAGTCTGGAATCGGCGTGACATAATTCGCAGGTGAAAGAACGTATTGTTGGAACGTGCCAGGAATCTGGTAGCCGGAGATTTTGCCATTTGAGCAACAGCCATCACGACCCGAGACGCAAGGTAAACAGCTACCACAGATCCTAGCCATCCATTTGATACCAACTCGGTCCCCAATTTGCAAGTTGGGCGTTGAAGTGCCCGGCCCCAAGGCTGCGATGGTCCCCACGCCCTCGTGCCCGCCAACCTGACCAGCTTGGGTGGGCTCACCAAGATAACTCCATCTTCGATCCATGATACTCAGATCGCTGCGGCAGACACCGGAATGTGTGATCTTCACAAGAACATCCCCAAAGCCAGGCTTAGGTGTGTCGACATCAACCACCTTGGTGCTAATTGCACCGGGGTTGTCATAGACTATGGCTTTGTGTTGAACAGGTAGTTGTTCTGAAGTGGATGCCATGTTGAAAGACTGATTGACCAAGAGAGAGAAGAGGAAGTGTAGCAAATTATTGAGTTTTGATATAGGTTCAGAGGAATTATGTGCATGATCGAGATTGTATCGAGCTAGCAGACATCGAGCTTTATGTATGTGATGTTGGCGAACCGGTACCACATCCTTCCCAGCTGCTCGCCGAGCTCTGCACTATAATGTACTGGAGGAATTATCGCCCCATGTTGCTTGGCAATTGGTTATCAAAATGCGACGAAGATTCCTGGAGCTAGTTCTCTTGTTTGATAGCCAAAATGAACGCGCCTGATCAGCCTACAATTTGATGGGAAATGATCCATGTTCAAACATTCCCGTTGGCTTCACAAAGTGCAGGGCATTTGAATCCATACTCAGAGCATTCATTCGGATAGATTTGTCTGTCATGGTGGCTACTATAGAGTTTACAACGACAGTTAGAAGGCTGATGGTAGAATTGACACTTATTCACCGGTTCGCACGTGTCTACTATGCTGGATTATGAAAAAGATGTACCCGTCCGCCGCTTATCGCCCGACAGTTCGCCAAATTCGCGTAGTAGTCTAGTGCCCACATTCACATTCCCCGCATCTTGGCCGAAACGGTCGGCCGTGACTCGTGAGCCAGCTTATCTGACGAGAAGTGGAGAACTAGAGGTGAGATGTATCCAATGATAATCTCAAATCAACGCCCTTTATCTGTCAGTTGGCATCAATCCATCCGCCGACACGAACCTCTCAACTCCCGACTTGGTCGACGGGGATCTGGGCCCTCGGCCAAGTAAGTCGAGATTGACGTTGGCTAAACCTACTTTGGCATTGTCGCGCTTAGTGTCGAGCAACTAAGACAACAGTAACGATTCTGCTCGAGATGCTCTGGTCATGGTCAATCTTCTGTCCCACCGGCTAGCTACCACTGATGTCTGCACTTACGTTCCATGCCGGATTTGTATGCTTCCCACACTCCACATCCGGAAACGGAGACAAGACCGAAATATGAACAGCTGACTCTGAATCACGAAAATCGTAGATGGGCCCCTAATGTTTGAGTGTAGAATGAATTGAAAATTTGGATGGAGCGAATTGCATTCTAGAACTTGGAGACGGCTAGATTAAACAGCCTCGAGCTGGGTTTGCCCTATCCAAGCCCGCCGTTCCCTGGGGAATACGTGGCGTTTACCATCTCCATATCTTCAACACCATCCCGGTCATCATCCTCAGATAAAGAAATCGCCTGATAGCCGCCCAGAGAGCAGTACGCAAATAGTCCCCATGAAACACCCGAGGCTATCAAGTAAGTCATTGCAACCTGGATTATCAGTCAACCTAACATATATATAACAGCCAACTTTGCGTAACGAGTACTTACCCAAATATCTGGACCCCATTGTCTTCTATAAATGAGAGGTGTGCATACAATTACCGTTAATCCTATAAAGTAGAACAGAGTAGAATATCCTATAAACATCATGGGACACTGCCAAGTAAAAACCAACCTCCAACTTAATTGCCATCCGGTGACTGAACTCGATGCAGTGTTCTCGGAATCCATCGCTGCACGCTGTCGTGTTGGACCTCGGACCAAGATTTGGCTCAGCTGACGCCTCATCTGCTTTGCGGAGACCGTTTGAGGATCACTTGGCAACTCTCCGATCAGGGCAAGCAGCGACATCTGCTGTGCGGCAATCAAGATGCCACAAACAGAGGTCATGAGGGATGCATACCAGAACCCGGAGGCTACCCAGTAAGCATCTTGCACATTGGGCCAGGAGAAAGATGCCGTAACAATCGCCGTGACAGTAATTCCCTGGACGCAATCATTACCACTGGTATGCTGTGAAGATTGTATTTCAGAGTGTATATCGGCAAATGGAAGTACGAACCGCAATGGAAACGAAACCTAGCTCATCTTTCTTGCGCGTGCGCCAGCCCGACAGCAATGAATGCAGGTGCTCTCGACTCCGCGTGTTTCGTAGTATCCCGGCAGCCGCCAGCTCTTCAATCTTTAGCGCTGGTTGAAGCGTATTGTTGAGGAAGAAGCGATGGTAAGGCAATGTGATCAACAGTACTACTCCGCCAAAAACCATGTCGGTAGGCGCAGCTCTGGCGCTCGGCTGTGTACGGAAGAATCCCGACATTGTCCTTGACTGCCATTACCAAAGAGAAAAGTCTGTGCTTGTTAAGAGATCCAGTATAGTATGTCTATGGTGGCTCACAAGACGATAGTGAGCCTAACTTTATGCACTTATGCCCGGTTGATGGGCCATGACTCTTTGCTCACTCAGTAGTGGCAGCGGTCATGGGTCGACGCCACAAACAATTTTGCCAGCTGGAAGTCTATAAAGAGCTTAGGTCCAATATTTTTGATTTTGGTGTTCATTCGTCTGATGGCGTCTATAACAAGGCAATTGGCCAGCGCCACAGCCAATCGATTCCAAATTAGGGGCATCTCACCCATGTAACCTAGCTTGGTGGTATTTGTGACGGCGCGTCTGACCTCCCGCGTGGCCGATCGGGTCTCAGCTTCGTTTTCCTTGAAAATAAATCTGGATGGTGGTGTGCAATTGGATTCTGAAGCAAGCTGCTGCGAGGAGCACAGTTGAAAAGAATAAATCGAGGTTGAAACAGAATGCAATGAGTTTGCCGAAAAAGTAATGATATTCACATTTTCTACCGTGGCATACCGTCGGTGTATTTTACCCTACCCTGGAACAAATCAACTGCATCCGTTTCGTTTTTGTTTTACTTCAGCGACGCTGGGAATGACAGTGAATGGATGGCGGGAAGGGGATGTTGCCTCCATGACTTTGATGTTGTGGCTTTTGGACCGATGAAGAACTAGGCCATAAATTGGCGGAATATGCTTTGACAACGAGTTCTCATGGTACGAAAGTTTAAATATTAACCAAATTTGAATCATAAATTCTATTATTAATTACTTAAGACCAATTCGTCGACGCGTCGACCAGATTTATGGTGCAACATGACGGGACGCTGAGATAGTGCTTTGGATTTTAGGTTAGGCTTTCCACAGAAGAGAATCCAGAGCCCGCGCTCACAGCTGATTTTGCTCTGGACCATGGGCAAATAAACAAAGTTGGCACCGCGCCAATTGGTGCCATGATTCTATTGCCGCGTATAAAACTGAAGGCAGTTCGTGTGATGGATGGAACTTCTGGAGTTCAAGGGAGAAAGAAAGCCTGCGGCAACAACACACACTAAACAGCCAAAAACACGCACGGAAAATACCACGAGACTGAATAAACACGGCAAGAATGGCAGACACAGCGCATCCTCATACACTCAGAGAATGGGCAGTCACGACATTCGAACCTTTAAAAAATGACGCCAAACTGAGGTCTGAAATGACCAATGAAAAAGCCGCCGGCGCCTTTGTGCAATGGGTTGCGGCCGAAATTGAGGACAACTACAAAAACCTGCAGAATTTTGCCGAAGCCGATAGAAATGAGCAGGAAGAGAAGTTCCTAACCGCTCTAGCATGTGACATCGAGCGATTACTAGACCAAATTCACAAGGATGCGACGAGGGTCGAGGTGAGCAGCAATGAGCCCAAGGTCTTCATTGAGAAATTTTTGGAGCAACTGCGCCTGAATGTTGGTCACACGGGGGAGATTGAATGGTTTGAAGAGCAAAGCATGGAGTGGGAAGCAGAAGCGTCCTACATTTCTCAACTGGCTGGGAAAGGCATCGATGAATGGGTGACGAAGCTCGTCGACAAATTGCAAACAGATGACAACATGGCTCCCAAAAAGGTATCGAATCGGCGTCCATCTTTCTCCGCTTGGTTAGACGAAAGACTACAAGAGATTCGACAAGAGTTTTCGCAGGAAGCCTTGTTCCACAAATGGATTCTCGCACAGCTTGGAAGCATGACACGCAGTCTGAATTTCGTCATTCATTGCGCTAGAAATGTGCCAGACAAGGGCGATGCAAAGAAAACAGCATATGTACGTCAGAAACCAGAAACCACGGATCCTACCGGCTCTAGCTAATGGATGACTAGGAAGTATGGCTTGGATTGACGGTACAGAGTGCCAACATGGCCATTGTTGAAGACAGGCTCCTTTCCGACGATAATTTGGATGTCCCATGGCTTGATATTACTCCCGCCACAACAAAGGTGAGATTTGGACCTGCGATGATAATGTCGGCTGGTGTTATTTCAATAGCTAACCGTTCTCTAAGTGGCTGACCGAGTACTGTGTGCTGATGGAGCAAATACAGGCCATGTTCCTTAGGGATGGTGTGAGAGATACAGTTGGCAAATACGTGCTGTGGAGCACGACAGAAGTGAACTTTGTTGAAACATTAGAAGAATCTCTATTCAAGTTTGTCGTGAGTATTATGGTACATGATTCACCTGTGGGTTGCGCTGATTGATGGAACTCATCCCAGTGTCTTGACGAAGCCTATCGTACATTTTCAGAGAAGGGCATGGTAAACGGCAACTTGAGCTTTGAAGTCCAAAAGAAGTTGAGTGACCTATTTCGGCTAACGGATAAAAAAGCCCAAGAAGCCTTGAAGTCAGTTCGCGGAGACGAAGAGTGATGCACATATTCGGAATAATCTACATCGCATTCTACTACATAGTCCTAGGAGACGATTGTTGGTCTGATATAACCTTGCGTCCATTTCCTCGTACTCGATTTTTATATGCGTATTTTCTGGGGCGCATTTAATTTGAGGTTTTTTATTTACCACGGGTAGCCTGGACGAAAGTAGGATCGCATCACTATGTCGATATTTGCTGTTCCGAGCAAGGACAAACCTCTCCCTACAATTTTTTCGGTAGCAACTGGGCATTGATACATAGTGGTTGTACATTTACCCTAACCTGGCTGACAAAGTTTTCTGGTGATTTCACTTGAACACCTACTGGTTACATCAAGATTGCAAGTAGCAACGAAACCTACTAGCTTGTCAATCTCTAATATGCCAAAGATCTCGCACAGAGTGACCAAGTTGTGACGGATGCTGCCAAGACAGCGACCAAAACACGTGTGGGATCTGTGTTTTTGGGTGACTTGCAGTGTTGAGGAATGTACACGGAAACAAATCGCTTGCGGGGGACGTTCAGTCTGCTACAGTAACTCAATGCGACTAGGTTGACGGAAATATAAATGGCGAGCCATGTAACCTACAGGTTTCTGGTTTCATTTTGAACAATGGCTGCACTGGAATCGGGTGGTGGTCAGAGGACTCGACTGTTGACTGTTGGCTGGTAAGCTGGAGAGATACATGTGCATTAAAAAAGAAAGGTGAAATTGTGTGTCTCGCGATAAGTCAAGCAAAGGACCGTCCTGTGACGAATCATGTCTTGTCTCCGGGTTCCATGCCCCAGACTGTCAAGCTAAGCACGAGGAATGCGAGGGATCACAAGGCTCGGAGCAAGGCCGGGCTGCCAATAACCGCAAAAACGTGCCATTTCGGGAATGGCGGTTCTCAGGCTCGATAGGGGACATGCAGGCTCCCGCTACATCGGTTAAGCCGACGTAGATAGTGAGGAGATCAAGAAGAGTTTCCCTGGTAACTCTGCTTCCTGATTAGCTCTGCCTTTGGTCACGAGACACAATTCCGGCGGGTGACTAATGAGGGTGTTGCGCCGATAAGCGTCGACCAAATCAGAGGCTGTCGTCGATGAGCCGGTCATCGGCAGTTGTCGACTGCGCGCTTATTAGGTGCTACCACACTACGGAAAACATAGCCAAATTCGTTTTTCAGACGCCTCCTTCATAGTGTAGGTTTCCATTACCCATCACCATGCTCGAGCTATGCGGTTCGTTAGGCAGCATAAATATGGCTTTGGCTGTTTTCCTCTGCCAGCCAAACACACAAACATCCCCATATCTTGACACCCAACACCAAAACCAGCATCATATCTTATCTTGTCTGTCAATCGTCGAAAATCATGTCGGCCCCGCTAGTTCAGACTCCCATGTCGGCGCTTGCCCCAGGCCCATCCCATGCCGCATACACGGCTCCAGAGCCAATTGGTTCCGAGACGCCAGCCAGCACCTTCAACGCGTCTAAGCATCTCGTTTACTCTCCACCAGCGCGTGTTCTCGCCATGAAGGACCTCAAGCTGGACGACACTCCCATCTCCTCAGTCGCTGCTTCAGATCCGTTTCCCCTGCTGTCGTACGAAGCGGTCCTGGAGCACCGCCGCGAGCTATTCAGTCCCAAGGTGGTCGACAATTGTCTTCACCAGACCCTCCCGGGCTCAGCCATGCTTCGTGGAATGGCCCAGAGATACGCGCCTTTCATTCAATCCTTTTGGAATTCTCCCGAGGTCTTGAAGATCGTCAGCGACATCGCAGGTGTAGACCTCGTGCCTGCAATGAACTACGAGATATGCCACACAAACATCCAACTAGGAGCTGACGGGCTGGATGGCTTGAGGGCAACACCTGTGGTACCGCCAGTAGCCACGCTTGAGCCCCCCTCCAAGTCAGGAAATTCAGAAGCTCAAAAATATGAAAATGCCATTGTTAACTGGCACAAGGACTCGCATCCTTTTGTTTGTGTAGTCATGCTGTCTGATAGTCGTGACATGGAGGGAGGCGAAACAGTATTGATGGGGGGGATGGAAAGACCCTAAGCGTCCGAGCCCCAGAAATGGTAAGTGATTTTGGCCACCCTTGTTTCGTTGATGTCGATTTCCGTGCCATCTAATTCACCCCTTCTATCAATAGGGCAACGCCGTGGTGCTCCAGGGACGCTACATTTCTCACGTTGCTCTTCCAGTGACCAACATGCCTGAGCGAATCACTATTGTAACATCATTCCGTCCCAGAGACCCAGCTTTGGTAGATGACACTACAAACGCTAACGTACGAGATGAATCACACCTTACCGAGCTATTTTATCAGTGGACGACCTACCGCTTAGATAATCTGAACAAGAGAACTGACATGATGCTAAGCGCGTTGCGAAAGAAGTATTCCGACAACGTGAAGAAGTCAGATGAAGAGGAAACACCGGGGCATTGTCGTGTGGAGACTGTCAACTTTGACGAGATGGAAAGGTGGGTGAACGACCAGATAACGTATCTCCAACAGACCATGAACGAGATGCGGCCGTTAAAATAAAAGTGAGATACCCTTGCGCGTTTCGTCTCAATGTATCTAGTCAATAGAAGATTATCAATTTTTCACATTGGTATAACATTACAAACATGCAAACTGCTCCCTATCAACTTCTGTTTCCTCAAATAAAGTTAGTACAAGGGTCGTAGCCGTGCAACGTGAGAGGTTTTGATGCGGATAGACAGTAGTAATTCCAACCTAGATATTGATTATTGTCTTCTATCTCAGTTGAAAGCACTCCAGATGGGCTCATGGGTAGCTGGCTCCATGAAAACGGAGAAAATATGTAGAGCGCAAGTGTGCGTAATACCCAACTCCCCGAAGTCTGCTCAGTCCATGATCTATGCCTGATCTCAATATAATGCTGTAATTAATTGGCAAAATTAATGAATCATTGGACTACATAAACTGTTACGTACCAAACGTTCAAGCACAATCGCATCTGCCTGTCTCCTTTCTTGATCCCAAAAAGCGCGCCATCGGACACAATCTCGTTCTCACAGCATATCCTAAACTTGAAGCGGCTGGTATCTTGGTATCTGCTATGGGGCACGGGGTAAACCTCGAATAGTTAGCATGCTAGCACTCTTGTTAATAAATTGTTTAGTATAAAAGCAAGAAACACCTTCATCCAAATATTATACCCGCTATCGTTGAGCGTGCACATTCGACTTGTTTCAGGCATGCCATCGCTCAGGATGCCAAAGGAACTCATAATTAAAACAAATACTGTTAAAAGAGACCTCTAGACTGCAACGAGCCACTGTGATATCTCTCTTTTTTATCCAACTGGTAAATTGTGATACTGGATTAATTGCCAGGGCCTTCGTCAAACAACCTACCCTAGAGCCAATGGTGCCCCGCGCGATGCTACAAACCAGCGGAATAGTGGCCGCAGTGACCTCTGAACTTGGAAGAAGACGGATCAATATAAGTTAAGATATAGAAACTACAGTCTAGCTACTAGTTAGCGGGGGCTCATGACCTCTCCATTCTTTCTTTTTGTCTACCACGTACTGGGACACTGGCACTGACGGACCACATTTTCAGTGATTAAACTCCTACCTAACCAACTCTGGCATCTCATCGACATATAACTACTCGGTCCAATCACGTGCATCCAAACTAAGATTAGTCATCGGTGTTTCATCCAGGTCACGCAATGCGGATAGATTCGCCACGTACATGGAAGTGGGCAAATGAATAAAGCCTCAAGCATCAGGGTTGTGAACCAAGAGACGACACCTTCCTAGTCTATCTAGACTTAACTGCTGCCTAACTGCATACTTGCAACCGTGATACCATTACACATTGATTCAGCACCGTCCCAATACTTTGGGTAAACGGCACCTGATTGGCCTCATTGCACGGATACAACGTCACAACACCTAGCTCAAGGCCCTGTTGTCGGGTTCGCCGACGTAAGGATTAATGCGCTTATCTAGGGCGTCATTGACGGGCTTACCGTATCTGTGGCGTCATTAACGAGCAGCTCTTACTTACCGCAAGTCACTGTCGCAAGGGGGATGGGTCGCATCCCTGATATCCCTTATCTGAAGCCAATAGCACGGCCCCGGATGAACGAAGCACAGGGCCCCACGGAATTTGTAACATATTGCAGGATAGTTATTTACCTCTGACCACCCAACATCTCCTTGCGGCGATAGCTTGATGGTCGCGAGGTATGATTTTCGAGTTCAAAGTCTAAACATCCCACCTTCGCTGACCAGGGCATCATCATGGGTGATCCCTTGCCCGGCTGCCCAATGGGTCACTGTTGTTTGGTTCAATTGGAAAGTTTGCTATAAATCGACATGCATGAACTGCTAGGAACCACCAATACGCATTGGGGGTTTTTCTTGTTTCTTGCTTCTTTCTCCTTTCTCTCTACTTTCATTGACTTAGCTATCAATACATTGCAAGCAAATCCCCTTTGCAAACCTCTTGCAGTCTGCAAAATTCAATCGCCATCATTTAAGGCGACCAAATAGGCATCCATCGACTCGAACTAGCGCCCCTCCCGACCGAGGAGGAAAACGCAAATACCTCACACAAGAGCCCGCGTTTTCGAATCGAGTCAAAAATGGCTGAAATACATGGAGGAGAAAAGGACGCATCATTCAACGAGAAGAACGTTGCGTCCAAGCCTGATGATTATGATGTGGGAGCTGTCGAGCCGCTTGGCAATGTCGACGGCCTCAAGCGCCATTTGGGGAACCGACAGATCCAGTTGATTGCTGTTGGAGGTTCTATCGGCACAGCCCTGTTCGTGAGCATCAGTAGCGGTCTCATGGAGGGCGGACCAGGCAGCTTGTTTCTGGCGTACACTCTCTACTCGTGCATCCTCGGCCTTGTCAATAACTGCATGGCGGAGATGGCCGTGTATATGCCTATCTCGGCCTCCTTCATCCGTTTCGCGGGCAAATGGGTTGACGAGTCGTTCGGCTTCATGGCTGGCTGGAACTTCTTCTTGTACGAAGCGGCACTCATTCCCTTCGAGATCACGGCTCTGAACTTGGTCTTGACCTTCTGGCGCGACGACATTCCGGTGTGGGCCGTTTGTCTGGTGTGCATTGCCCTGTACGCCATCCTCAACATCTTCGCCGTCCAATACTACGGCGAGGCTGAGTTTTGGTTGTCTACTGGCAAATTCTTCTTAATCCTGCTGGTGTTTTCCTTCACCTTTGTCACAATGGTTGGCGGGAACCCTCAGCACGATGCATATGGGTTTCGGTATTGGAGAGATCCGTAAGTGGTACCTCCGCTGCTCTTGAGCTTTGTCGCCGCAAGCGAGCCTCATACTGACTGCCGTGTGACAGGGGTTCGTTTGCAGAATACATAACCACTGGCAGCCTTGGACGGTTCGAAGGGTTCCTCGGAGCGCTCTGGTCTGCAGCATTCACCATCGTGGGGCCCGAGTATCTCGCCATGGTGGCCGGTGAGACTAAAAGGCCTCGCATCTACCTCAAACAAGCGTTCAAGACCGTGTATTGGCGATTCGGTTTCTTCTTCATCGGCGGAGCGCTGTGCGTGGGCATCATCTTGCCATATAATGACCCAACGCTGAACGTAAATGCGGGCTCGGGTACCGCTAATGCATCGCCCTATGTTATTGCCATGCAAAATATGGACATTAAAGTTTTGCCCCATATCGTCAACGCCTTGTTGGTATCGAGCATCTTCTCCGCCGGCAATGCTTACACCTACTGCGCTATGCGATCACTGTACGGTCTTGCGCTTGAAGGCCAAGCCCCAGCCATCTTCAAAAGGTGCACTCGGAATGGTATTCCTTACTTCTGCTTCATGGTGACTATGATTTTCCCTCTGCTCTCACTGCTAGCTATTAGCAAGGGTACTGCCCAAGCCGTAACCTGGCTGGGCAACTTGACCGAGGCTGCGCAACTGATTGATTATATCATTATGTGCTACACTTACGTATGCTTCTACCGTGCCCTGGAGGCTCAGGGGATTGATCGCAACACTCTTCCATACAAAGGATGGGGTCAACCATACTGTGCATATATCGGTGGCTGTGCTATGACGGTAATTTTGGGTTGCTATGGTTATGCTACCTTTCTGCCAGGCTGGTGGGATATTGGTACCTTCTTCTCCTACTACACTATGGTGTTCCTGGCTGTTGTTACCTATACATTCTGGAAGGTCCTCAAGAGGACAAAGGTCACGAAGGCAGCCGAGGCAGATCTGGTCTGGGATAAGCCTGTTATTGACGCATACGAGGAGACCTTTTCCGAACCTCCCGTTGGGTTTTGGAACGAGGTATTGCGGATGCTGAGGCTGAAGGGGAAACCTTCTCCTTCCCTGCAGGATTAAGCAATTCACTCCACAATATGCATGCCATAGTGAAATTATCGTACATAGGTCAGGGGCACACTTGACAACTTATGGTAGTCCAGGTTGCAGTCGTTACATAAGTGTGATATTTCAATCTATAAATGAGACGAGGAGAATGTAATGTCAATCCTGAAATATCGGCGTAGCAGGGTTTTCAATTGGTGCTTTAAAGGGATGGAATCTAATAGAGCGGACTAGATTTATTGTGTCTGATGGAAGTAAGCAACATCAGGCGGTTGGGAACGTCTAAAACTAGTGAAACATAAAGTGTAATCAAGTTATCCGTTTTTTCTTTCTATCTTTAGACATGTAGCCGCGATCTGCTGACATTTGGATCAGCATGGAACGGTCGAACTGACAGGTGGCGTGGGGACTGCCCAGCTGCAACTTATATCATCTTGGCAAAGTGGGAGCTGGGCCTGCTTGGCACGGATAATCCCATTGAACTAAACTTAGGTTAGTAAAGACTCGATTCATTATTCTTTGCATCTGTGGATTATTGCAAAAGCAATTCTGGGGAACAGCCATATCGATATCCCCGCTTTACCGAGGATGATTTCCGATAGGCAGGCCTATTGTGCCAACTACTCTGCAGAATGATTCTTAACAGCACTGCGGCGTATAAGTTAGATTTCTCGATAGGAAAAATATTTTCACTCGAGAATTATCATGGAACACGGTCTTTCTCGAGTGACTGCACATTCATCTCGACCAAGAGAAAATAACCTATGAATAGCTCAGGAAAGCGCAGGCTTAGGAAAGTGTGACAAGGATGGAGCTCTGATGCTGAAAACTTAATCATGATGGCGAGGAGACCATGCATCTGGCACCGCATGAATGTCGCTGACGTCAAGTGAACTCCGATTATTTTCATTTCAGCCAGTACAGAGAACCACAGACAATGAATGCCCTGGTCGACAAGCAGTCATTTGTTATAACGAGGGTCCAATTGTCTCAGATCCACATCATGCTGGGTGGTGTCGTTTTGCCGGAGAGACAAAACCCGATTGGCCGTGATTGGCCTGTACCGTGCGATTGTCCGTGATCACCATCCAAATGATCGAAGTATCGCATGATAAAACTCAAATATCACAACCCCGCTTTCATCCAGATTCCATCCAGCGTCAAGTAACGCATTCGTCACTTTTTAGATCGCATTGTACAATAGCAGCTATGAAGTACCATAGAATCAGTGGCAAGATCCTTAATCTTGACAACAGCGAATTCAATGAAGAAAACATGACTGCGTTAGAGTCTGTTTGCCTTGGAGTACTCCGGAACAACCCGCCAGATGCAACCGACCCCCTCAAACGAGATCTGGCATTGCAGCCACGGTCATATCGTGACCTAATGCTCTTTGAGAGGCATTACTACGGAGCATCTGCAGGTATGACGCAGTTGTATCTTCCATTCTACCACAAGCTCGGAACAGTCTACTCAGCCGTTACTGGGTGGGATTTCCCTGGATTTAAGCCCTGCAATCTATGGTACAAGCAACCCATATTTTACCAGTCGAATCACTTGGCATTTTATTCAGATGGAGCACCAATTCACTACCCAAAGTACTGCGAATACATGGACGTCGAACTGGAACTAGGTATCATCCTAGGCAAGCCACTTTTCAGTGCTACGCCAGAGGAAGCCACTTCCGCCATTGCCGGGTTCTGTGTTTTCAATGATTTCAGTGCGCGGAACGTGCAAATAGCTGAGATGAATAGGCAAGTTGTTTGATGGGAGGAATAGCTCAACAACTAATTCTGGTTGCAGCGGATTTGGTCCCCAACATGCAAAGTCATTTGCAAACAGCATTTCATCGACGGTCGTCAGCGCCGATGAAATTTTGCCCAAGATAGACATGCTTTCCGGTCGGGTGATCGTGAATGAAAAGATCGTCTCAGAGTGCAAATCTTGTGACTTGAAATTTACCTTGGGGGAAGCGATTGCGCACATCTCACAGAGCACACGGCTGTACCCCGGGGAGCTGATTGGGACGGGAACATGGCCGGGGGGTACAGGTATCGAGTTCGCCAAGTTTGAGATACACGTTGGGGATGTTGTCAGGTTGGAGATTGATGGTATCGGGAGTGTAACGAACAGAATAATTGACGAGTAATGGAATTCAGTAGAATATTGCAGGTTGAATCAAAGGGTGTTATTTGTGGTGTTTTGGATTGCTCCCTCCTCCTCTAATGCAGCTTTATATTTACCGTGATAAACAAACTTCTATAGGGGTTGACTACCAAATATGGCCCTTCACTGTTAATTCTAGGAAGGCAAGCCATGCAAACAATTCCAACTGCTTTGCCGTCGCTGCTCCTGGAACTTGTCAAGGCCACAGCGCCAATGTAGTGTAAGCACAACATCGCCATAGAAATAATGTAATACACAAGCATTTCTTTTCAATACCACCTCTTTATTTATTCACCCGGAAATTCTTGATCATATCTACATAAATACTAATTCTTCTCATCAATCTGACGCTGTATTAGGTTTATAGACAGTGTAAATAAATACCAAATTACTGTCTCTGTCATGGCGACAACGAAGCAGGGCTTACTCAGTATAACCTTCTTCGGTCTCAGTGTAAAATCTTTTTGTTCATATGGCCTCCACTCCGAGGCGTTTCGGATTCGAGATGGGGGGTCAGGATTTGCTATCCAAGATTAACGCCACGTCACGTCGAATCATCTTACTATAGTTTTGGGAGGGTTCGTACAGATAAAGTATCTTCCAAACGCGACTAGATCATTAGTTTCGGTCGTATGCTAGATGGAGGATTCAAGAGTGTAGCCCCCAGCCGCAATAAACCCAACTCCAGCATCATGTTCAACTTTGCGAATAGAGTCCAGTCTGTCCTCGACTTTCCGTGGGTGCTTTGGGGTATCCTCCTACAGCCCGTTCCTCTACTGTGGGAAGATAAGCAATGTTCGGCCGTGCATTAATAATTGTATTTGCCCAGGGAACAAAAAGAGCAAGCGGCTCTGCCTCCCGCATTCCTTGAAAACGGTAGAAGGGCGACATTCTGAACCCCACGCGCCGTGGCCCAATGGCTTCACAAACGGTGTCGAGAACTGCTAGAGGAAACCGGAAACGATTTTGCAAGCTCCCATCATATTCATCTGCACGATAATTGCAAGTGTTCTGAAGCTGGAATACTATTAGAATAGCAGCTCGCAGAAGTAAAGGTGTTACAAACAAATTGGTCAATCAGCTACACTGCTTCAACTGCCCCGTTGGGCCGCCCTGGGTGGCCTGATGGAGACGCCAAATTATTCGCTTTTCTGCTCAGCAACGATGCAAGCTACATAAGCCGCTGTGTCCATATAGTAACGGAGGTCGAATCGCATAAAGTACAATAATATAGTGCTAAAGGGTGCTAGTAAAGTATTCGAAAACACTTATATTTGAAAAAATTCAACTGTAAATACTAAGGCCATTCAAAATAACCAATAACCAGCAACGCCACAAATATTGCGTCCAAGCTACTAAGAAAGTCATGCGACTGTAAGTCGATAGATTTCTTCGGTTGGCGGTACAATAATGGTGCAAATGGAATATGTAACCTAGGATTCAATGTACACCCGAATTACGCCAAAATTGACTAGGCTGCAAAGCCTATCCTCGCCAAAGGTTGATGTCATGTCAAGTTCACTTGTTGAAGAGCTGAACCTCCCACGTTCGTAAACCCCAGTATAGGACGGCGCTAAAGCAGATTCCCACTTCGACACTAATATCGCTAGTGCGCTCTGCAAACCACTCCGGATATTATGTAGCGTCTATCGAAGGTACAATCAGGCCACAGCTCAACACAAGTGCTGCCAAGGCAGCTATGCCAGATGGGGGCTGCTCTTTAGAGTTCCATTGATGGGATATGTAGGATTTATAATCCCCTTTGCGAAACACATGATGTTCTACAAGAGCAATGCTAACATAGGATGCGGCCCAATATCCTACAATTCCAAGGAAATTTGAAAGAGAAGCGTAAAAGTTCGACGCAGCCGCGATCGATACGCCGGTAACAATACCGGACATAATAATCAAGTAGAGGTATCGTGGCATGCGTAGAAGAATGGGATGGAGCGACTGGATGCTGATAGACAACAAATATAAGGAGAAGGTGTGCTTGCACTGGAAGACGCTGCAAGAGAGAGAAGAGGCGGACGCAGTAACCAAATTATCCACAGGGCCACAAAATTAATCTATTGCAACGAGGTCAAATTGTTTGAAAGAATGAAATTCTGTACATCCTCGACGTGACGCCACCCGCATCCGCATCCGTCCCCACTCTCACCCCAGTCTAATCACAACCCCATCTTCCTCTCACTACTAGCTAAGCCGAAATGTAGTTCATCAACTAAGAAGCGGTAATGCGACGCCAATGCTTGCGCCTCGAGAGTTGGCCCCCTCATGGGGTTGCAAAACTAGCCTTTCCTGGAGCTAGAAGAAGGAAGGCAATTAGAGTATTATTGAGGAACATGTTCATATATAAAGGCGGCCCTAAACACAGCAAGACCCCGTCTATTGACGATGAAATATCGATAGTCTTAGTGACATGGTCGGACAAAGGAAAAACGCGGCTGGAAGGCCTTCGGCTATTTCAGACCTCCAGGCTTATTGTGCTGAAACGCCAGGCGCCTGGGAACATATTCTACAGCAGACGGGAATGTTCTCGTATCTGGGATTGACACAACAACAAGTCAATGAGCTGAGTAATATTTACCACATTTAAGTGTTGCCATCCGCAAGAGTCTCCATTTGTGGGCTAACAACTGCAAACGTGGATTACGTAGCGGAAGGAATCCATAGGGTATGCGAGATTAGACAAGAACTGGAGGCGTTAAATTAATTCAAAATGAGTACATGCTCATCTAAAATAACATATTTTACATGGACTTGACTGGTATATATTTAAGAATTACTGGTCCATTCTAAACATTCAGGTTTACACCGCATCAGGCGTATACTCTACCGCATCTTTGGAACGGCCCTGGTGACGAGGGCGGATCCCGTAGGTGCAATCTACCTTAGTTAAGCCACAGTGAATCTCAGAGCATCAGTTGGAAGCGCTTATTGATATGAAGGTTGACCCCGCGTCTCTACTGACAGATTACATGATGAGTCAACATAACATACAGATGCAGGCCCGCCACGACTTGGTGTTCTCCGCACTTGTCGCCTGTGCTCATTGGTTGATACCTCGCCTATCAGCTACTACACGGCTATCGAATATGGAGAGTCATTGAATCGCAGCAGCTCGAGATGGACCCTGTGGATAAGCAGTGTTGAGGTCGAGTATAAATTGCCAACGCTGCGCTTTGAAGTATTGACATTGGAAAGCTGTGGATTCAAATACGTCCTTCATCATCATGACGGACACATTGCAACAACCCAGCCGCTTGAGCCAAGACAAACTGCTTATCCTCTTGCCGACTCCACCAAATCAAAATTGGATTTCGAGTGTGGCAAGTCAGTTTCCCGGCCTGAATGTGTGCTGGATGAACTGTAGTAAGCATGGAGGGGGGATCACAAGCGCAGACGATCTGCCTGACGATGTGTGGGATGCGGTCACAATTTATTGCTCTTTTCTGCCAGCCGCGTCTCCGCGCATGCGAAGTGTACGGTATATGCAGTTAGCCACCGCAGGGCATAAAAATGGACGGAGAATGAAGGTTTTCAAAGCTCAGATGTTGTATTTTACTCAGCGAGTGGCTGTCAATCGTATTGTCTCAGAGCCCTGCCCTCTATCTGATGTCAATCTGTCAATTACTAAGGCGAACTGTCATGCTGACCTCAAATGGCGGAATGGGTCATTGGGACATGGCTGGCAAGCCAGCATCATTTTCTCAGGTATGCCGAAAACCAAAAAACGGGATTATGGGAAGCCCACTCTGCTGCAACTGATGTTCAAGATTCAATCAACCATCGCATGTGAGATATCCATGCCCAGCATGAAACATACGAGGCGTGGCTAAAGTTGGCTTAAGGGGAATGTTAGGATATGGCGCCATGGGCCAACAGGTGGCTAAACTCGGCCGCGCATTGGGAATGGAAGTTTATGCCTACGCACGAAATGAGCGACGCACAAAGGAGCCTCAAAAGGACAACATTTATTGTATTCTAGGTACCGGAGACCCTGATGGTGTCATTCCCGAAAGATGGTTCCATGGAACTACAACTGAGGATCTCAATGGCTTTCTCAGCCAAGACCTTGATATTTTAGTTCTTGGCCTTCCTCTGGACGACCACACCAAATGATTGCTCGGCCACGAACAGTTCAAAATTTTGGCGAAGAAGAGAGCGTTTATATCAATATCTCGCGGGGCCAAGTTATAGACAAGAATGCTTTGATTACGGCTTAGAGACTGATCTGATTCGAGGGGCAGCGTTAGATGTGACAGATCCAGAACCTCTTCCCAAAGATCACTCACTTTGGACCGCACCAAATGTCTTCATTAGCCCCCATATAAGTTGGCGCTCAACGGCTTACTGGGACCGGGTTTTGGGCTTGCTGGAGCAGGATTCGCAGAGGTTAAACAGTTCGCAGGACTTGACAAATGTCATTAGGAGAGATTTATTTGTTTAGAAAGTAAACATAGCTGGTGTGTTGGTGGATGGGGACACTGGCCAAAACACACACCCCACCCAAAAGGGTATAGGGTAAGCAGGTTCGGTCGAAGACCGAACAGCCTTCCCAAGCAGCTGCGAACAACTTGGAAGAGTGTTAAAGCATCTGATCGAATGCTTTAGAGTGTCCCTCAAAGAAAAGAAAGAAAGAAAATAGGGCAGAAAGTCATAAATAAAGTAATATCATAAGGGGCTGCACTGGGACTTCAATAGAGTCCAAATGCAAGGAATTTAGAATTTCAAAAATAAAAATTGGTTGGAGAAAACTGCCTGTTCATTTCCTATGTCTCTGAGGTCCCTTTTATCTTCCTGACCAACCTGATGATAGATTGATCCACATTACCCTAGACCCCAACTCACTGGTCTAATAGGCTTGTTAGTTAGTATACCTGACTAGGACTCGGATCAAAAGTGTGATAGACGGAATAAAATTGTGCCACCCTCAAATCAATTTCCAAGCGCCACGACCAGCACATGCCTTGCTCTCTGGTAGGTTGTCCGCCAAGTCTCTAGGCAATAAACTCACATCATTCCAGGCTGCAAGGAATGAAAAGGATAGAAGAAGGGATTCGACAAAAGACCGGCATCGAAGAAAATACCTTTGGAGGGTCACGCGTGTTAGAAGCCGGGGCTCGGGCAAACATTAGTCCGTCCAAATGAAGCCGAGATACCAGCCTCCTGTTGATATGTATCCCACTTGGGCATGTACACTAGCAATAGAACTTAAGACCTTAAAATAACGTACACATTACCTTTTATTAACGCGAGAGTTCCGCGCAAGCTTGTCCGAACTCTGAAGACTTCTTGCCACATAAATATCTCTCACTTCAACATCAACTTGATTGGTGAGAAATTGCTGCCGATGATGTTGCCGTGCCTCGAAGCAACAGAAGTGGCACAAACCGAAAGGATGTGTGACAGGGTGAATTGGCAAATCACTAAGCCGAAAGCAAGCCACTCCAAAGCGTGTAAGGAAATAAAGGGTCGGGTGAAGATGGATCCTCCGCCTGACTTGATAGTATGCTAATATAAATTCAATTTCATAAGTGTAATTTTTGTTGAAGAGCTTTTGGAGGCGACGAGCTTGTTTTTTACGGCAAAGACGTTCACCAATCCCCTCAATGAAAAGCAAGTTTGAAACGGGGGCTTGTACTACCCCTAGTAATATAATAGGTTGGGTATGAGTACATTCATCCCTGAAGACCATAGGTTTAGTGAAATACCCGTTCGAGCCGGAGGCTTCTACGTCACTTACCCCGTGGGCGAATTCCCATCGATATGGCTATTGCAAAAGCATAACATAGAACGTATCCTCACTTCGTATGTGATCGGATGGCGTAAGTGGCACCACCAGACGATCGAGCCTTGCGTAATCTTATTGTTCAGGCGTCTTGGTTCTAAATCTGGCTTTCTGTGGTTGTAATAAAATTAACAAGGGTCTTACGGTCTTTACTGAATCAAAGCAGCTGCGCGCCTTGGAGAACTTTTGGCCTCGGAAGCCAGTAGTTGGGGGTTTCATCGCAAATGGCATTCATGTAAGGCACGAAATCATCAATTTCACGAAATGCAAACAATTCCGCCCAGAGGCCGTACGGAATGCGGTCATACTTGGGAGAGTGTTAGAGCATCTGATCAGAAGCTCTAGAGTGACCCTTGAGGAAAGAAGAAAGGAATATAAAGCGGAAAGTCATAAATAAAGGAATGTCACAGGGGCTGCACCGGGACTTGAATAGAGTCCAAATTCAAGGAATTTAGAATTTCAAAAATAAGAGTTGATTGCAGAAAACTGCCTATTCATTTCCTATGTCTCTATGGTCCCTTTTATCTTCCTTGATGACAGGTTGATCCACATTACCCTAGACCACCAACTCAGTACTCTTGAGAGCCATACTTAGGTCTAGCCCGTCACCTGGGGTTTAGGTCATTGACATTTACAATGGTGGCCCTATCTGGCTCGATCTCGGACCAGTAGCGAGGGTCGAGTCAGGCGTAGAACCGCCCGAGGGGTTTTATGAATAGCATAAGTACCATCGTCTCTTTTAGTTCGGCTTCGAACAAGGCCGGATTTGACGCCATTGTGCGAGGTTCGTAATATCTCACGTAGCGGAACGCAACATTGTGGAAAGAGGAGAAGATGCCTCGGCTAGGATCCGAAGGGAAGTTTCCCAAAATATCTGGCTGACTGTATAAATGAACACCTTCTGTGTTTAGGGGTTTGATAGCCGACGGTTTGATGAGGAAATGGACATCAGCAAAGGCAGTAACGATGAGTACATCTGTTCGTAGATCACATCGCGCAGAGTCCCCCCTCAAGTCCCTGCTTCCCCATGTCGCGGAAAACTCTGATGAGATTTGGATAATGATCTACAACGAGCTGTCGAGACACCCTCCAGGACAGACTGAGGCTAAGCAAAGCTGGGCCAGCCACTGGGTCATCCGGGTCCAGGAATTGGTCTGTTGTTGCGAAGTAGCCATCTGCCACGCGCCATGCAATGATGTCATTAAGCACTACGTCTATTACTTTCAAGTATGATTATTAACCCTCGAAATACTCAGCAAGATGACCCAACTTATGCCATAAACTAACGTCCTGGTCCGTTCGTCATTTAGGCAAATACAAGGGAAGTATTATTGCTATATTGATGACTGCAAATAAGACTAAAAGCGTATCTCAGAAATTACCAACAAAGTTCGTTCCCGATAGCAGAAGTCCAACTTGAACTAAAGAAAGTTATAAAACCGGATGTCGGCCGCGAGCTGAACGTGGCCTTGCAACCTTCGGCCTTCGCCAACGTCCTACCACACTCCTTGCAGAACGTGAAGAAACGAAACCAATGCCCAAGGTGGGGTCAGGTAATACCTTGTAGCGCTTGTAACCCTGCCTGTATCGATTTTTTATTATGACCTCTCTTTCCACGGCATCATCATTAGCTGATGGCACATCAATATGGACTGATGAATCGCTATGCAAAGTTGATGTGTTGTCCCCAGCCGTTTTGACGGAAGTTCCTGTCATGTCTCGTGACAATGAGATAGCTACTTTCTCACTCATATCCCCAGCCATCTGCCTCGTTTTCTGTCCACGGGCTTTGTTCCTGGCATGGACTGTCGTTTTCCCATTCGTCGAAATCGCGTATTGAGTTGCATCTCCCATGCCATCATTTTCAAAAGTGTTGACATTACTCTGCCAGTGAAAAGATCCCATAGACTCGCCGGGGCATGCTGTCGGTTGAAGGCTCTTCAGGAGTTCGATGCATTTTTGCATGCTCTCGGATTCCTCTCGCAAGAGCTGTAATTCAGTTGCATCTTCATCAGATGTTGGCATATCGTGCTCCTCTAAGTCATCAAGATCCTCATCAGTACTTTGAAGAATTGCTTCCAAGTCAGTAATGGCATTTTTGACAAGGCGTTTACACTCTTCAAGCATTTCAGCGGCAATGGAAGAGTTTGGGCGGCTACTTTTCAGAAATGCATTAGGATTGCTCATACTTGCATGCGGAGATGAAGACCTACAGGCTTGCAACAGCAAGAACAGCATGAACCACCGCTCGATATCCAGCCAGTATTTTCCGGAGGTCATCGATATGCTTGCCCATGCATTCCACCAAACGCCAGTTTCGATGGGATCCTCGGTCGCTTTGCCTCAAGCATTCCGCCAATGCCATGCAAAGTTTGCCACAATGCCGCATGGGAATATCGAGGCCGGACAGGTCTACGCGGGCAGCAGCCGCTGGTTGATTGAGCGACTCAAGCCCTTCACGCAAACCCTTGACTGCATCGGTTAGTTTGCGAATGCGTGAGGGTTGAGGTTGGAAACCCCGGATGACTCGATCGAGCTCGGTGCTTGACTGTAATGCCAAGCTCAGGGGGGCTAGGGACACAGAAGTCCGGTGAACAAGTGTTGTCATTGTGTCGTTGGCTTCGATCCAGCGTCATTGAAGGGAGGCAGTCGAGAGATGGATCCTGAAGCGGGGGAACTATCGAGTGTATACTTCAACCCAGCCCTGCCCACCCCTGTTGGAACTATCAAGCCATCACAATCGAGTGCCCGCCACGATCTTCACGTGTTGGTGGCGGTGCAGATTTGATTCTGCCAGTCTCGACCGCCTTCTGCCGTAGCACCGCCACCTCCCCATCTGGCTTCGCCATGCAAGGCAACTAGCTAGCTAAGTAGTCAACGCTATTGGTTGGCAGTATCGAGGGGAGCTTGCCACTCTCAAGGAGGTGAAAACACTTCTTACGATAGGTCGTCTCATACTTCACAGTGACGAATTTTCCAGCCTGAGCGTCATCAGAAGCGAACCTTGCAAATTTTAACAGGGGCTTGATACGCCTGCCGACTCACCAATAGTCAGCATCACTAGCATCATAGTAGGGCTTGATTAGGTTCCATGCGTTGTTGTGACTATTGATCATTCTCTTAAATCGATATTAGACAGTTTTGCTATGTGGCCTCTCATAATCTATGGAGTGCTTCTGAAGGAACCATTCGTGAGCAATACTGTTTGTTTAGCGTGGATGGGCATCATCATTGGTCCACAATAAAAGCAGATACACCAAAGCCCATCCTTTAGAATGGATAGCCATGTCCCTAACCTTGGCCCTTTTCAAGCCTAGAAGCTGTACCAAAAAGCTAAGATCTAGGAGGCGATTCTCGAACCATCGGAGCAATGTCACCTGACTCAGGCTCACTCTTATCAATAAACCCAAATTTCTGGTATAGCGAAGCCCCAGCTTTACTAGCATCTACGTACACCGCGACACCTTTCTTATCGGCTAAATCACAGCCCCATTTGACGAGCTTAGAGCCTAACCCTCGTCGTTCGTATTCGGGATGTGTCGCAAGGGAATCCAAATCTGGTAGTGGTTAGCCAGAAAGGGCATCTAAGACGCCACAGGCAACGGCAGCTAACAGTAGTGCTTCTGATCACGCATAACCCTTTTTCTTCCAGCTTCCAATGTTCTGAAAAAGGCATCGCATACTTGACTAGGCATCTCATCATGCCAGGGCGGATACCGGCTTCCTCGCTCCTCGGGCATGACCGTATCCCATTTCGCATAGGCGACAATCCGGGCCTTACCTTGAGCATCTGTGGATTCGGGATCAACAATTTTAATATAATATTGGTACGGTTTGTTGATCAAATCGTTGCGATTGGCATCGTCCCACCACTTGCGCACACCTGTAGTGTCGGGCCATAAGCGCCGCATATCAGGGCTTGCGAATGCCGCATACCAAAGTTCAGTGATGGCAGGGATATCATCTAAAATAACTGTCTCCAGTCGAAGCACACTGGGGGTTGCCATCTTGAAAAGAATTGTTGGTTGAAGAGATAGGATAGTGTTCGTTCTTGTGCCGCGGATCGTATCGCTTTATGTAGGTTGCAGGCAGTAACTATGTGTGGGGTTGTTTATGACTCAAATCCCGCATTTAGAACATGAATCATCCTTGACCTGAATTGATGCCATACAGCTTCCCGTAACCCATGGCCCTGCCCCTCTTTTTTTTTTCCCTCAATCGTACCATTGAGATATTTTTCTTTCGCCATGTCTAACCTAACCTCTCATGTGAGCCCCCAACGCTAGAAAAAGATCACCCTTCAATTTATAAACGTCGATCGATTTTGGCAAGCGGACTAGTTCATCCCACCAATGTTCTGACTAAACTGAGACGTCCATCAACTAGGTCCCCCAGTTTCACCGGCAAAGGATTCTTTGGACCAGTTGCTGACACCTCTTCCCAGCTGCTAGTGATATTTTTCAATAGCATTGAGTGATGTTAAGCATCCGCTAAAAACATTCCCATTGAGAGTGCCCTGGATTATCCAGGGACCCAAGCATAACCCCAATCACACTGCTAAATAATACACACGTAACGGTCTAGGGTATTAAAGCAACACATGGCTGCGCCCCCGAGAAATAAACAACTGGAGAGATATAGATCCTTGTGCATCAACACCCGTATTGAGGGTAGAGTATACTTAATCCTGCCATGTTTATCCAGACTACTATTCTTGTGAGACTAGCATAATTGCAGCGTCACTTGAGTCGATATTGACCAGCCCCACCCGAAATAGTGAGTTTAACAGCCTCGCCATTTAACGCCAAAACAGGTACTGCTGAAAGCAACGTGAACAAGAGATAATACATATTTGGCAAAGAAACGTTGTACGGCTGATTGACGATAGATTTTAGTCCTCAACTATGAACCCAATTCGCTATTACCCATCTTTGGGCTTCCAATCCTTTATTAATTCTGCCAACATCTCACCATGATATTCAAGAACACTTTCATAAAACTTGTTTCCCTAGGTTATGAAATCATTCGTCGAGAGAATGTTTTCAGCTTCTGCTGGCATCGCTGTTGCTCATTCTACCCAGCTGATGCAATATCGACCCCTCTCCCCGCACAAATAATCCTGGTACACACCCTCCAAACCCCGTATTCTCCTCTAATTTTCCATTCCATCTTCCGCAAAGCATCTGCGTCTCTTCCCGAATCCCGATCTGTATTTCCTAGACATTAATTCTGCGAGCTCGTCGTCATTGTCTGTCTCTTGCTAACATAGAGTTAGTACAAAGTTTTTATCGGATGAACTTCGATGAGGCGCTAGTCGCTGGAGGCCATGGACAGGCCAGATCGCCAAATGTCTCAACCCCAGACGAAAACCGAGAATAAGGAAATAGCATATCATGAGGAAAGAAACAAGCTGTACTTGAATGAGATGGGAGTTTTCAGACCCTATACGTGTGATCTCCTCATCTTATCGTCTACTTGTAGAGATCTAGCGCCAGTTGAACTAGTGTATTGTCGTGTCAGGAGAGTCCCACCCTATACCAAACACTAGTAACTACTCAAAACAGCACCTGCGAGGTTTATCTCAAGAGAGCAAAGTGGAAGGTTTAGACTATATGCGTTGCGTTCCAGGGAATGAATAAAAAGTTTCAAGAAAATACTAGCTACTTTCAAGTAACTCAAATATTTGTCCTGACTACTGAACCAGGGGCAAGTACTAAGCGCTTAATTTGAAGAAACCATTTAAAAGACATCAATTACGGAGTCCATTCAGCCTCTACGAACCACATACGCGACTTCTCTGGTTTCCAAATATCAATGATCTTGTATCTTTGATCGGCTTGCTGAAACAGCTCCCTCCAGTCATCTGGCTCTCTTTCACGTGCATTTACCGTGACCTGCATAAACATGTCAAGAGTTCTCATTGCCTTTTCTTCCATGTACCCAGCCGTTCCAGGCTCCGACAAGCCGCCATCATTGAGGATAACCTTGGCTCCTGGTCGCAGCGCCGGCACCAGCGCTTTCAGAATTTGGATGCAGTACTTGTCTGAGAAGCCGTGGAAAATCATACGGAAGAAGTAAGCGTCGGCATGTACGGTCTGTGGCGTGAAGAAATCGTGCGTTGTGAGTTCAACTCGAGACTGTAGGGCTTCGGGAACTTTCCCGAGGGTCTCAGGAGTACGCATTCCGGGAGTGTCTTGGACGATGAACTTCAATGTGGGAAATGCCTCGGCAACGGCAAAAGAAATGTAACCCTGGTTACCACCCATCTGTAGGGACAGTTGTTAGCACAAAATATGCAGGGATAAATCGTTCGAGGTGTGCAGTTAGCTTACATCCACAACTGTACCGCCTTCAGGCAGACGATCCCACGGATATCCCTCGACCACCCTTTGCATTGAGTATCCCTCTCCAACACCGTGCGCCTGCATGGCGAGGTTGTACCTTTTGGCAAATTCCTTCTCCTTCTGGATGAAGTCGAACCACGGGAGATCCTCATTGTAGGAAATATTGACACTGGTTTCAAACGGTTCCTCGCTGGATGGCCACTTCTTCATAGCGTTGACGACATTAGCGATCGGCAGGCCCAAATCGCTGCACATGAAACCAACCCAATTGTTCATGGGCACATCTTCGGCAATTAATCGTGACGATCGAGTGTGGGCAACGAATCCTTTTTTAGGCTCAACAAAGACTCGATTTGTCATCGCATGGCGTATGAGGCGACGGAGATCGAGCATAGAAATATTGAGCCCGTTGTTAAGTTCAACGACCTTGGCTGTCAAGTCCTTGTACGAGATCGTGCCATCGAAAGGTACAGCCTGAGCAACTTTGAAGTCCCAGATTGCTTGAAGGGAAAGATTGTTGACACCCTGTAGTAAAAAGACGTTAATTTTGGCTGATTTCATGAGTTTCGTTGCTGCCAAGTTGGGGCTGCAATGCGACCTACCAAGAGGCAGACAAAGAGGATAGGATAATCCAACTTACATCCCATGCTAAATATCTCAGGTTTTCCTTTGGACCAAGAGTGATATCATGAAGCTCCTTCGTTAGAGCGATGAGGTCTAAGCGGGCCTTGTATGGCTCTGTTTCCTCGGGCTTGATGGGAAATTCGGCTAGTCCATTCACATCAAACGAAGCAGCGTCAAGACCTTTGGCTGTCAGAAAATCCGTGATCACCTTCGTTTTCTCTGAAATTTCTTGGGCCAGGGCCGTCATTCGCTCAACGGATGCAGAGGCCATGGCTTCGAGGTTGGTAAAAAAGGATAGGATTCGTTGATATTCGGTTTAGAAGAAGAAACGGTGTGTGAGAAGCGGAGACTTGCACCTGGGTTACCCCTCCTTGTCTAGCAATCATGCGAGGCGAGCTTCCTCGAGAATCCTTGTTAAAAAAAACAGGCCGCAGACATTATTATGTCAGCTAACTTGCATAAAATGGCGTGTAGGCATTTTCAATCGGTCAGTATATGCTCAACTCTCGCTGCCTTGGCAATGTTGTCGTGGAGACACTACAGATCGCGCTGACCAACCATACACGACTAAATTATGGTATAGCCGCCTCGATTAGACGGTAGAGGCAACCAAGAGGAGGCCTTGCGAGGCAATTCCTGGATTCTCCAACGATCTGCGATAAACGACTGATATCTATAGTGAATAATCTATTTTTGAAATCGATTTCCCCTCTTTGGGTGTACCAAATGTTACGTCATGATTCCTATGGTTTAGCTGTTTTAGGGTTAGAGTAGAGATAGCTGCCAATAGAAATCAGGATGCGTGAATATATATGCAGCCACAACTTCAGTTCGCATCGACAGTGTTGTGATTCGGCAGTTAGAGTTTAGCAGCCTCTATATCACATTTCATCCATGTGCTGCAGGGTTGATCACATCTTGATCTTACCCAATTAGCGACCACGACGGAAATCCAGCTCCCGATGTGTCGAGATTATTTTGAGAAGACCATCAAATATCTTCCGAGCTTCATTTTCCGGTCGCACATTTAGTTAATCGGATTCGTACATAGAGTAGGAGATTTGGATAAGCCGCAACTGGAGCGGAGTCAAACTACAGTATAGAGTCTACGTGTTTCTTGACCTGTGGTTTTGAGATCGTAGTTCTTTTGCGAAGCCAAGAAGTGAGATGATATGTATTGTCAGACTTCAAGAACATGCCTAGTTCAGAGCATCTAGCACGGGAAATATATATGGCAAAGATAGAAGACGGCATGCGATAGAACAGCTAGAATGTATTCATTATATTACCATTAGGATACCAACCTTGAAACTCCGTGGAGACTGGTCTAAAACTCATAATAACCTAGACTGGAGACCTTTGATGCTGTGGCCTTTTCCGATATTTAAAGCTTGCCGACCAGCCCGTGCTCTCGCCTTCATCTGCCGAGGTCGATTCGCTGCAATCATTTCCTTTAATTGTATTGTCGGAATAGGACACAACTCCGTTCTGTCCCATCGCTGACTCTTTATCGGACCTCTCTTTTTCTTTCCTTTCCTCCTCTCGTTGCTTCGCAAGGATTTTGTTTTGGTGTTTCATTCTGTCTTGGTAAGTCAACATGAAATCTTGCCTGCGCTTGATTGTCTGGAAATCTATGTAGAGTGCTCTGAAGATGCGTTCAAGGTACAGATACTCCCACGCAATCTTGAGTGGCATCTGAACCAATACTGCCACTACGAGACGAACCCATGGCACAAAGGCCACAGAGAGAGAAATGTTTATGACGAGGGCGGAAATAACAACTGAGAAAGTAATATTAGTGAGTAAATACAAGAGATTTCCGACGGCCTATAGTTCTTACACATGTATATGACTTGTTCTTTCAACGTCATCCAAGCATTGTCTGTTGAGGTAGCGTTATTCATGCCAAAAAAGGCAGCAAAGAACCCGAGCGGCAGCTGGGAAATTGTAAGTCTCCGACCATTGGGGTCAAAAGCAGGACTATTTTTCGGTTCTTACAAAAAAGATTGTGACAATTGTAAAGGCCATGATGGTACGACCCTGTCGAACGCTCTGGTCCGCTCGGTCAAGTGCAGCCTGGGCTTCAACGATACCAGCTTGCTGCTGTTTCAAAGATAAAAGTTCTCGAATCTGAGTAGCATATTAGTACTATGGAATTCGACAGAGACGAAGGGTGGTGAATTACCTGTCCGGTTGTCCGAATTATTGTCTTTTCGAGCTCTTCAATTTCGGTCATACGAATTGCTATACGTTCAATGAAGTCAATGGCTTCAGAAACATCAACCTTCAGAATCTGCTTTCGGTATTTTGGGTCTAACCCCACGTAGTCTGTGTTATTTCTTCCCATCTTTTTCTTTGCCTTGTAGTTAAACTCCCTACGCTGAATATCCAGGTACTGCTTGAAGTCCTTGACGACATTTAATTGCTGAGTAAACACGCTTGCCACTTGAAAAGTATAGGTTAGCACCAGTTCATCGGTCATAAGTAGCCATAATTGTGCACGATTTGGGCTCAGAGTGACGTTTGGGAGCCAGCCTATAGATGAAGATCGTAGGATGGTGATCTGATAAAGAGCGGAGCAACCTTCAACCTACTTATTCCAAGCTCTTCAGCAATGTCTTGGGATTCTCGAAGCAATACGCCCTCAGGATTGATGTTAAGATAGCTCCGTGTTTTGTCACGCGCCCCTTGGACTTCAAGGTATGACGGACGGCCTACGTTGCTCCAAAACCAATCAAATGCCACCGTAGTATTGTTGCTCTGGATTCTGTAAATAGATAAACACTCATAGCTTTGCAGTAGAAAAAAAAACTCACCACTGTGCCAATGGCTTGTGCAAAAAGGTCCATAACCTCAGGCCTGTCATCAGTAGGTTGAGTTCTATCAAAGAAGACTCTCGAGCATTGGTCAATAATCAGAAACGCTGTGGATAAATTAGAAGTGTCGATTTTGAAAATGGCTATATAGACTTGCCCAGGTGATATACCGATCGGATTTCTCTCGTCTTCGCTAGAGTTTCGCGAAGGCTTTTGTGCACACCAGATGAGTCGGGCTTATTCCTCCCCCACCGGCGAGGGAAGGATGTTATAATGGTGTCTATGGTGTGTAAGTGTGTTGCAAATTTGAATTTGGTCATTTTTTGAATAAAACGTACTTTCATCCAGGATCCACATCCAGAGTTGGTCGACCATAACAACTCTTGCGATGCCATTGGGCGTCTTTCTCCTAGCGCCTTTAGTGCTCCTAGTGCTCTCTGGCTTCTTCGAGTCTTGTATCGGATTGTGTTTGGCCTTAGCACTTGTTTCAATACCCTCGGCAGGGTGAATTAAGCGACAGTAGTAACATCGCTGGTCGTTCCGACGAACCACTCGTCTGTTTTTCGCCGCTCGAGTTTGTCGGAAGACGACCTGATCAGTATCTCTTCTCGATGTGTCCTCCAAGGTCAAGAAGTATGACTGATCCAGGGTTCGACGAATGTGTAATGGTGGTTCCTCGTCGTCGGTATCGTCTTCGTGACAGTGGAGAGTACAACCATTTTCTCCCCACAAACCGTGGCGAACTAGTCTCTCGTCTGCTTCGTAGTCCATGGCATCCCAGACCTTTGCGAGATTAAGAAAGTATTGGCCGAGTTTCGAAGGCGCAAAGCTATTCCAGGCTACCGTTTTATTCCCTTTTTCATCCATCTTCGACTCCACTACTTTTGCCAATTCACGGTGCTGGGCGGGATCCGGGTTGCCATCTTTCGGGCTTTCTCCACCCACCGCTGTTTGGTTTCCTGTCACTTCCTGCACTACCTCGGCCATCTGCGCTCGTCGTCGGTTTGTCTCCCAATGCAGATACGGGAGCTATCAGAGAATGGCAAGTTAGTGTGAGTCTTCTGTCTTGTGGATAGAACTAACAAAGATGGCGAAATTTGGCGGCGGTTTGGCTTTTTTACTCGAATCATCTAGATCCGAAGTACGGAGGCAATCATTTTGACCCCCGTCGGTAAAGACAGCGGATTGAGCATCTGAGATATACATTAGCAACATAAAAGGGAATTCCTTTACTGGATTAATCCCACTCAGAGGAATGTGGAAACACCGGGGCCTCATGTGCCGAGCATGAGCTAGGGTCCTTCCAAGGCCGCTGCTATGCAACTGGCCCTGCCAGTGCTCCTGTGAAAGAAGCTGATTTGTCTGTTTTTGCTCCTTTCTCTCCAACTTTTCTTCACCATAATATCTGGCAATTGCTTTCTTTATCTATGGTAAGCACGGGCTATGCGCTGCTAAGATATGACATACCTGGATCCATTCCATGTGGTTCGCAGGGAAATGAAAGTACTTGATTTTGTCGCCCTCGGCCGGGAAGGGATTTTCTATTTTGCTGTCGAGAATCTCCTCAACACTCATCTTCTGATCTGGAAACTTGCCTGTCGAGATTTTGTCGTATTCGGTTCCATGCCAGCCTTGGCAATCTGTGTTGCAACACTTCTGGAAGTGCATGACTCCAGCTTTGAACTCTTGCAGAGGCTGTTCCACTGCAGTTGTTTCGGACTCTTGACGCGCGCATTTATACACAGGATCATCCCGCTTTTGACTCAGGAACCTTCGAATCTTATCTTTCCTTCTTGCACATAGCTTGCCATTCGAGGTTTGGAGTGCCGCATCCCTTTCTAGCGTTTCTTTTAGAACCTTCTCTCGGTCCTCCCGCCAAGCAACAAGCGATTTTGTCAAATCGTTTAAAAGCTTGATTTTCTTTTCGCTTGTGAATCTCTCACGAATTTTCTCAATTCTGGCCTTCTCGTCTGTCACCTTCTTCTTGTCCTCGTCGCTCAAATCGTTAAAATATGCCGCGCGCTTACTGAATTCCCTTTCGGAATACTCGCGCACTGCAACATTGTTTGGGCTGAACTTGGGCTTCATTTTCGTAGGCTCCTTCAGGCGCAGCGACGAGATACAGTCTTCGGAGAGCAAAGACCATGGAGAAATCAATGTCCGGGGCGAATTAACAGTGATTGAATTCAACGGCGACCCGCAGCCCGCCCGTCCACGGGAAGGGGATGGCGGATTCTTGTAGAATTGCCATCGAGAGTTGTCCGTACTCTTACCAATTACATTTCACCTGACCGTCACTGCGTTAGCCGTTGACCATCGCGTACTGTGTGCAACGAGTTATCTAGTTACAGGGTTGAAATCTGGCGCAAATCCCGGTAGCCCTATCAGCCCATCAACAGGGAGGATTTGGAATGCACCTAGACGAAGATGCAGCCAAGTGGAAACGCTGACCACCATCCAAAAAAAATGATATGAGAAGAATCAGCACGGCGAGCATGTTGATAGGGCAATGCTAAGAGACGCCACTAATTACCTGGTGTCGCCGTTCAACTCTATCAAACCCGTGCTTCGAGGCAACTGGATACAACGAGGATTTTCTTTTATTTCAACTCAACTATTCCAATTTCTACTACTCGATTCTCTCATGGCACTGCATGACCAACTTCTCAAGTGTTACCACGCGCACATCTCTACTCCTCGCTTGAATAACCAATTCTGGCCCCCAACTCTTATCATGCAGCCAGCCAAGCCCATTTTTCAGCTTTCTTTCATTCTAGTCCTAAAGAGCGCTACAATGCTACCCAAGGAAAAATCAGGCTCGGCTGTCCGCAAAAGTAACAGTACCGCTTGAAGAAGTAGACCAGCGGGGGATGGGGGCCAAATGCAGCGTCAACTCACACTGTGCCCAGCCTCGTCCGAAGTGATAACCGAGAATTCTATCCCTGACTGCGCAATCACGAGCTCGGCAACAAATCAACGCACGAGATAGCAGAGTACAATGTTTTTTTTATCTCGCACAACCCAAACCTGTGTCGTTGTGGGCTTATTACTGCATCAAAGGTTCACCATCGTGAGTTGTTGGTGACTATACGAGGCGAATCAATTTTTTTATGTGGCACCTCTCCCAAGCTGGTTGAAAATGTCGAAAAATGAGTCTTGCACAGCCTGTTGCCACTAATAAACTCCACTAGAGTGGATGGAAAGGCGGTCAACGCGGATGACAACAACATTGTCGTGTCTATCTTTGATCCCTGTTCGCAAAGCAAGAATCAGGTTGTCCACATTCCTCGATCACCTAGTTAGTTGTCATCAGAGAAGATGAAGTATGAATTGCCAATTTCTCAGCCTATTTATCTCCAGACAGCATTAGCGCTACTAGTGGGAATCTAGAATAATCAATGTGCTAGCTACGAAATGCTGGAACGACTAGATCCCCCACAGCTGTCATTCCGGCTTCTGTCCCTGATTCGCTATGACGATGGCTCTCAAAGGCTTAACGTTTTAGTTTATATTTTTGGGTGCATGGTGAATGATTGCCCAGAAATTTAAATATCCACAGACAAAGATGGAGCGTTGCGTAAATACGATGTACTTAGTCACAAGTAGCCATGATGCTCTCGTTAGGGAAAGAGTTTATCGTATTCAGAATAATTGAATGGCTAGGAGACGATGATCCAATGTTTCTATGTCACTTGGTCCATGAAACTACGAGGGATAATAACTTGCCGCAACAACGGCACTGGCACCAATCAAAGTCGGTGCCAGCACAATTTTTCCAGCCATTCTTGCAAACCCGATCCACCACATCATGGCATGGGCAAAGATAAACTGGTTTGCATCATTTAATCTTGGGAAATCAGACTCTGGAACATGATCTCCCAAGAATTCGCAGAGAGGTCCCCATCCCTCTTGTACCCTGAACTCGAGGATCCTCTCTTGTGGCACTGTTTTCCTCACTAACGCACAATGATCATGGAATGCCTGGCGAGCTGGAGACGTTTCAGGAGAAAAGTTGTGCAAGGTTTTGAAATGAATAGGTATAAGAGTTTGCGCATGCTCCCAAAAGGGTCCGGCGAGTGCCTTGTCCCATGCCGCGAGCGTATCCCAGAGAGGCCATCGCAAGACTCGGCCTGCTGTAGTGTCCATGCTACGCAGCCAGCTGTCCACATCTCTGTTTGAAACCACCACCTTCGCCTCTGGATACGCTGCAACGAGCTCTTCTACAAAGCAAATAGCGGGGACATCAGCCACAACATCGTAGTCACCGAGAATCTTGTCGAATTCTTCTCTGCCCCAAAGCTTGTCTTGGCCGTGGAACTTGGAATTCAGGCTTCGCACCAAAGAGTAAGGTTTGTCTTGGGACTGCCCATTGCCACGGCCATGTGGTATGAGTTGTACCCTAGTTGCCGAAGAGCCGTAAATAAAGCCATGGTGCCGGTTCGCCACTGTCCAAGAAAAAGAACCCGGATAGGTCTTGTTCGAGTGCAAGGATACGAGTCGATCAGGCGACCAGTTTGAGGATGAGGTTCAAGATCGTACAATTCACGAGACTTTCGCGGATCGAAAGCATCTAGGGGAGTTGTCTGCTCGCCCTTGGCGGCGTTGGAAGTGCTCCAGTTGGACATCTTCAACGCAGAGAGGGAATGTTCTGTCCGAGTCGGTCTGAGAGGAGATCAAAGAGAAGAAAAAGAGCGTACAATGAAACACCTTCTATCATACGTGAGACTACGTATGATCATTTCCTTCCCCTGGAGAAAGGACTGTCGGTGTAACCAGTCATTAGCACTGACGTCAGCGCTAGGATTTAAATCGCGTCGACAGCGGTGAAAGCGTTGGCAAGAGTAACTATTCATGACGGCGCAGTCCTTGGCGGATGTCTTGTGAGACTCAAGTGGTCGCTTGATTGATCGGAGTGAGTCTGTCATCTCACAATATACTACGTCGGGTGGCTGGATGTGTGGAACAGGGCCTTTGCGAAGTCGTTTTAAATTCTGGTGTTTTTAGATAAGCAATGCCTTGAAGCTATTGAGGTTCCATTCACTTCATCTCATGTATTCATTTCATTTGTGTACACAACACTAGAACCGGAAACCTGAGTGTTATGCCCCACTTTGACAATAGCCGAAGTCAACTGGGGGGTAGTATATTTAGGTCTAACCTACAACAGCGAAGTCCGAGCTCGCAATAGGGAATCTCTAGGGCACAAAATGAAAAAGCATAGCACAATGCTTAGCATATGCCAAATAAACAACCCGTGATTAGGGTGGGTTAGGGTAGTTATGGTTCGATGGGGTTCAGGTTAACCTTTAAGGGTTTAAGGGGCAGTGGGGGCCCTGTATTTTAATCAAGATTTTGATAAATATTTGGCATCAATGATAGTATCTACGCACGCAGCATTGCACGGCGTATCTTGAACTCTTTCCTTGCCTTCGTCAAATGGGGAAATTCAAGCCCCGCTGGACCTTCTGCTACTAGACCTGAAATTTATTGTGTGCCCGAAGTGAAAATGATGCTCGAGTATAAACTGTTGCTGACGTTTTGTAAGTCAGAACCATGCCTCGAGAAGTATTCTTTGGAACAATGATTTTTTACTCTTTTAACAACGTGAGGAGTCACTGCGACGTCAAAGATGCAAACTAAGTCCCCATTGAGTGCGTGGACTGGTGCCTAACCTAGGCGTCCATTCTCAATCCTGCAACAGCGACGAACCCAGAAGGCTGATATCCAAAGTCCCACTCGGGAGTCTTTTCCAAGATTTGACGATGAGATGCTGTCCACGCGGTGCTTCCCTGCTGCAAGTGTTGTATTTGCCAACCAAATTCCATAGACTCCCGAAAGCTGCACAGCCGTTGACTGGAAAATCGATCCTTATAGTCCCCGAGCACAAGTCGTAGAAAGATAAGTCGCTTCTCAATTAGACTTTCCACTATTGGCTCTCCACTTAGCACTTTTGTGATGATGTTGTCGCGCTGCTCACCCTGTGCCGACGCGCCAATCCATTCTTGAGATGCGCAATTACCCAGCGATTCGAGCTCGTTCACGTAATGTACTAATTGAAAATGATGACTTTTGATCCAATCTGATTCCGCAGAAGGGTCGGGGCATTCTTGTGTTGCAATATCTGAGATCATATCTACAATACGTCCACTGATCTCCAACGAACGATCATCGCGAAGTGATACCGAAAGGTTTGATTCTTCACTTGCGTTGCAACCTAAAGACCCATGGTAGAGTGGATGTGACAACCCTGTATGTTTTGACAGCGCTGCAAGTTCCAGGGCCCAAGACGAGAACCCGTCGTTATCAACCAAGATCCAGGTCTTTAGGCTAAATATTTCAAGAGACCCATTTTCAACTATGGACCATTTTGCCAAAAGGAAAAAGGTATCTGATGTTGACCGGTTGTAGTCTATCAAAGCCAAGCTTTGATCGCGTGAGACGTCCCGCGCGATACCAAGTAATGAGATTACATGATCTCTTACATCCTGGCGTGCGAATGAAAAGAAAAATAGTATATGCCCCAATAATGGGGACTCATTCTGCTCTCTGCGCCTTAATCTCACAATTTGAAGTGATGTCGCGTGTCGGAAATGATTTAAAATGTGATTGTCAATGCGCGGCCCGAAAAGATGATGAGCTAGTTGATAATTAACTATGTAGCAGGAAAAGCTCTCGAGGACATCCCATGCAAGCGTTCGTTTTACAATTCGTAGTTCTGGCTGAACTGAAAGAAGAAGTTCCTGGATTATCCATTTTCTTCCGAACCACGCACGGCGAAATAGCTTGCCGATATGTAACACCTCAGGTGTATCCCTCGCACCAAAGATCTTTCAAGGAGGCCATAGTATTCCGGGACAGGGCTAGTCAAAACATCCCACGAAAAACCTGATTCGTCATGGAACTTCTGCAAGGCAGCGAATGCTAACTTGGTTTCTTCCGTTTCCTCGCCAAGCCAAATCAGCGTCTTGCTTGCTGAAGAATAGATTTCCCCCATCACCCGAGCTTGCTGATATCTTTCTTTCATATCTCCTTGGTTGATACATAAAGCATCTGCCCACAAGATCCGTTTTTGGTTGCTCAATTTAAACGTTGACAGCACATTGTACAAGTTTAGGCCAATCTTGGTAAGTTTTCCGTCGCAAATTATGGTGCAGATGTGTCACCTATGTGTATGACAATGCCTCGAATTGAATGTTATGCTCCAGACACATTGAAAACAATGTTACCACAACTGTATCTGCTGCTCCCCATGGATCAAGTTTAGAAGTTGAATGTGTCGTGGTGTGGGCAAAGGTGAATACGTATATTCAGGCTCTGGCTTGCTTGTCGCGATGATTCCATCTGCCGGATTGCCGTTATTTGTACTCTGTGTGGCCATATTGGCGCTTCCTCAGATAAAATATTGTGGATCCTGCTGCTGTTTCAAGGCATTGACCTATGTAGAACAACTCAACGAGACAACAAAGGCCAGTCATCCGACAATGATACGTTTGCGTGCGGGCTTATCTTTTACATCTCTGTCGAAAATATTCACTAGACATCTTATTAATATGCGTCATTAGTTTCAGCGCCTAGTGCTCCGTATGAGGCTGTGTGAATGTAGCTGTGTAGAGGGCTTTGCCTTGTTTAAGTTTCCAGTCAGTCTGAATAGTCGGCGGACATCTTGGTTAGGGATATGTGATCTCAACTTAGAGTTAAATAATTGGTCATGTCTGTCATACTAAACTAGTCAAGAAGCACTAAGGATTTCACACTCATTCGGCTAAGGAATTATAAGTTCTGTGCAGGTTTTCTAAGAATTTGCAATGATACACTTATCGCTGTCTGATTTTCTGTATAAAATGTGCCTTAAATAACCGAAATCAGCCAAAAGGGTCCGAGAGGCGTTGATTGGCAAAGTAGCAGAACCAACAAAAGGAAACTACTAAAATGGCAGCCGGATTTGTAACACAAATGCACTGAAAAGAGTGAACAGATAAGGTAGAACAGCTGTTTTATGCAACGATCCTGTCTCGACAAAAATATCACAACTTGCACAATTTGGTGAGACAGTGCACAGAGGGGCTTGAAACCCGCACCATGTTTCCACAGGCCATTGTGCGATGCAGCGCCTGTGGTAGAGATTGCGCCGATTTCATATCACCAAAACGGCATCACACGTAAGATACTTCACGTATCAGTGATATCCGACTTGGAACTCCAATCAGACCATCTGCTACACTGGCCGCTGTAGTGCATAACGTTGCGTCCATACAAATCCGACAGCAATCTCCCAGTAGGCCGAGGTCACTGCTTGAGTGGCGCTTCAACATCGATATCTAGAATATATAGAATTCTAGCGCGCGGAATTATGTGTTTCTTAGGGAAAACGCCTGGTCAAGTGCCGCCTCCTTTTCCCGGCCAGATGAGGGTGGTCCTAGCAAAGCTGTTGTCAAAAGACCGCGGCCCGCGGTTTACTGACCCCTGGCTTTTGTTGAGTGGGCGCCACCAACTCAGACGGTTCGATCGGTGAGCTTCCGAGATTTGATTCGCTGACACATGAAGAGCTCCAACGCCTCCAACGCAGGCATCCCCGCATTCTAGTTGTGGCGCTGTGACACCGAGGATTGCGTCGTCGGTTATTGGCCGTTCCAATCTGGGGCAAACGGGAGATGCGATCCCTGGCCTGTCCGGATCAGCGGGGATAGGATCGAGATTCTAGAGATTCTGGGGTTGGCAGATGGGCAGTCAGTTTACATAAAGAATGCTCAAGTACAGCTTGTAGAGTTGGTAAGAACCGGAATCTCAGCACTCAACCCACACCTCCCATCATCTTGCCATATTCACCCAAAAAAAACCGCCCATCATGTCTAACAAGGGCGAAACTGGTCCGACTGGGTGCGAAGATTTTGCACCTAGCGTGGCCTTTGAAGAGGATATCGAGAAGATTGACAAGTAAGTTCATCTGATTTTCCCTTGGAACATCTATTTGTTCATGGTACTGATCCTTTCCGTTGCAGCACCGCTGGCCAAGAGGGAAGCCATTTAAACGAAGCCGAGAAGAAACTGCGAAGAAAAATCGATCGATACATCGTGCCCACAGTGTCCCTGCTATACCTGTTTTGTTTCATTGACAGGACCAACATTGGTAAGTCTAAGCGAGATCCAGGTTTCAAAGACTATGAATAACCAACACGTAACTTCAGGAAACGCACGACTTGCAAACCTCGAACAAGACCTCGCACTTCAAGGAAATGACTATAATCTCATTCTGTCTATTTTCTATATATCCTACTCTGTCTTTGAGATCCCAATCACTCTATGCTGTAAAGTCATGGGTCCAGGCCGATTCCTCCCACTCACTACCCTCCTCTTCGGCGTATCCACGGTGGGCACGGCCTTCGTCAAGACCAGAGCCCAAATCCTTGGTCTGCGATTCCTTCTGGGAATATTCGAGGCCGGGCTAATGCCTGGAATTGCTTATTATCTATCCCGCTGGTATCGTCGTTCTGAGCTTTCGTTCCGCCTGGCTATGTACATGGTCATGGCTCCCGCAGCCGGCGCTTTTGGAGGCCTGCTGGCTTCTGGCATTCTTAAGCTTGATCACTTTGGTTCCCTAACTGCTTGGAGAATGATATTCGGAATCGAGGGCATCATCACAATCGGACTGTCCATTATTGCCTTCTTCACACTTACAGATAATCCCGAGACAGCACGCTGGCTCAGCGAAGAAGAAAAGGAGCTTGCCATTAATAGAGTTAAGTCCGAACGCCTTGCCCAGCAGGTTGTTCTAGACAAGATTAATGCCGCCAAGCTCAAAAATGGACTTCTTAACCCTATTACTCTTTCTACTGCCCTCGTTTTTCTCCTTGACAATATTGTTGTTTTAGGCATCTCCTTCTTCCTGCCAACTATCATCAAGTCGATTTATCCTAACGAATCGAGAATCCAGCAGCAGCTCCTTACGGTCCCTCCGTATGTTGTAGGGAGCTTTTTCTTGCTCTTTGTCCCCTGGTTGGCCAGTCGCTACGATACGCGCCAGATTTTTCTCATCATCAGCGCTCCGCTGGTCATGGTTGGGTATGCGATCTTGCTCAAGGTCGCGGATCCCAATGTGCGCTACGCTGCTATATTCTTGACCGCTAGTTCGGCCTTCATCCCTGGAGCATTGTCAAACGCGCAAGTCAGCGCCAATACTATTTCTGATACGTCGCGCAGCATTGCAATTGGAACAAATGGTGAGTATACATAACACTTGGATGTTCCAGTATAGCGCTAATCACATTGTGTAGTAATGTTTGGAAATGTCGGTGGGCTTATTGCTACGTGGACCTACCTTAAATGGGATGCACCAATGTACCCCATCGGTAACGGATTGAACTTGGCTGTATCTGCTTCAGTTGGCGTGGTTGCATCAGCAGCTCTCGTCTGGATGAGGATGGACAATAAGCGGCGCGATAAAGCAACTCCTGCCGAGAGGGAGGCCAAGTTGGCTGGCCTCACGGCTGAGCAGGTTTCTGATCTCGATTGGAAGCATCCCGAATTCAGGTGGAAGCCGTAAGCAAGCAATCAGATTGTTGTCGCCTTCACAAGCCAAGACTGTATTTTAGTCCTATTTGGAGACTGAGGTGGCAAATGCGCAAATTTCTATTGTTATGAGCACAATCTGTTTCCCGAACTACCTAGAACACTGCCCGCATAAGATTGATTTTTTGAATCAAGGTTCTGAAGCCGAGGCATACGGCGTCGATTATCGCTCACAGGGGCAAAACACCCTGCCAAGACAGCAAGGTGGCCAGGTTTTATCGGCCATGGTGACATCAAGACTATGCACTTGACCCTACATTCCAATTTCTAAGCTGATAGAATGGCGTTTCTGAGTGTCGCATCTCCTTGTGATGGTTGAATGAGGTTGCCGACCCATGCGATGCATCTTTCAACCCTAAATAATAAACTCCTCTCTAGCCATATCGAGATCATAAGGTTTAAAATATTGACTGCTTCGGATTGAATATCGGGGCTAGGTTCAGTTTTTCCACACTAATTTCCTCTGGAACAAGGAATTACGATGTATCGGTTCAGGTAATTACCACACTGGGAAGTGATTCGCCGGGCTAGATGTTACAATCTCTTATGAATCACGTTCTTTAAATACTGGGCTAGTTCTATTCCATACCATAAATGGTAAAATACTTTGCGTTCTGTATCTAACAGTTAAAACTGTTTTAATGCAGCTAAGAATTAAGATCGAGTATGCTCATTATCCTCTGCACTCAATCACGTGCTGATCATGTTTGTTGCTGTCATACACAGCCTTCTACGCCAGGTTCAGGACTACCTATAAATAACAATTGGGCTTCACCTTCACATTGACTCAACAACAGTTCCAGCTCGGTTTATCCACACTCACGCCTATCATCGTCTGGTCAATAGACTCATATGATGAATTAAAGTTTATAGTTGTCGTCCTTGCATCTTTATGAGATCTTGACCTAGGTTCGGCGATACGCAGATTGACTCGACTTTGCTTCCTTGTGTCGCACTTGTTAGGTTGTCAACAATGTTGGCAGCGAGATCCTGTACGAATCGGTGTCTCTGGATCTCAGCATTCTACCGTGAGAAAAAAAGCTAGATTCTTTCTGCAATGCCATAACTCGTAATTTAAACTTTGCTCTCTGTCAAAAAGCTTCACCTCCAATTCTGAAGCAGTTGGGTTTCCGACAACACGGACCCCATCTCAATGTCCAGACGCTCTCCGAGACTCTACAAGCGATAGAAAATGTTGGCAAAATTCGAACCGGCCACGAGTGCTACCTGTCGTGCCAAGTGCTCAAGCGATTCAACGAGGACATGACTTTTCCTCGGAAGATACAAAGATTCGAGTTTAACAATTACGACCTGTCCTGTTGGATTGGAGGCATGTTGGAACACCTGTGCTCCAGGGAGTTACGTGAGAAACAGGGGGTTATCGGGACCGACTCGAAGAAGGCTCGCCAAGCCTCCGGTCGGCTAGCCTATATTAGGAATAAAAGGAAAGATAGACCCCCTAACCTAAAAGGGGGGAGCTAGATTAAAGACAAAATAGACATACAGATAGTAAAAGTCATTAAGTAGTTATATAAGCTATCTAACAATTAACAGTTAAATATATACTATATACTTTTACTATATATATACCTCCCTTACCTAAATTGCTAATTAATTATTAGTCTTTTAATAATAATAATTTTAGCTATCTTAATTAAATTAATTACTAATAATAATTAAATCTTTTAATACTTAACTCTAAAGATAAAGGCTATTACTTAAGACCTTTAGCCTTATATTAACCCTAAAATGGCTAAAAAGCCCCTTTTTATTATTAAAAAGCTAACCCCCTTAAACCTTAAGTCCTTTAGCTAGAGGAAGGGCATACTATTAGCTATAAGTGCCTTTATATTAACTGCAGTATTAAGCACCCCTATAATTAATTATAAATTAAAGACCCTTTATTTAGTAAATAGTAAGAAATCCTTAATTAAAGCAATTAAAGTTATTAATCTTATAAATATAGGCCTAATAGCATTTAATGCACTATAAACTAATTATAAATATTAATTAAAAAGATATATAGCCTTTTAAAAGAGAATAGTAGTTATTTAAAATTAAATTTAATAAACTATTTTACCTTTTTTATATTGCTATTACTATTTAGTAAAAAAAGTATTAGCTAAATAAATAAAAGCCCTATATAACTATTTTATTTAAATAGAAGATAAATATATATATAAAGCTTGCTAAACTCTTTGCAAATTGCTAGTAAAACTCTATTAATCTTAAGTTATAACCTATAAGGGTATAGGCAATTAGCTTACCTTTTAGAAAGAGGCAATTTAAAAAGCCTAAGCAGTAAAGCTTTAAAAAGCAATAAAAGCAAGCTAGTAGTTTAAGGACTTAATTATAGCATTAAAAGGTATATCTTTTAAGTCTTAAATTAATATATATAATGCTATAAAATTAAATAAAGCTATTATAAATACTCTATTAATTATAAAGGTTTTAGGGGCTATTTGCTAAGCATTTATTAATAGCCTAGCGGTTTTAATTTAAAAAAAGATTGCACTAAAAGCATTTTATTATTATTATAAAGAAAGTAAAGAAGCTAGTAAATCCTTAATAAAGCCCTAAAGAAAAAAAGCATAACTATTAAGTGCTATTAGTAGTATAAATATATAATACCCTGCCTATTTTAGCAATTATTACCCTTTAGCTAAATACTACTATACCTTTTTAAAGATATAACCTTAAGAATAGTAGCTTAATTAAGCAATAGAGGCCTTAATTAAGGAATATATTAAAAGGAATAGTAATAAAATTATAAATTAAATAAAAAAGCTTATATTAAGCGATTTATAATAATGCTAAATATTAAGCTTTTACTAAAAAAAAGCAATAGTAAATGCCTATTTAATAGTTATTAAATTATACTTACTATAGAAAAGCTACCTTTTAGACTTAAGGGCATTAATATATATCTTTAGAAATACTATATAAATATATAATTTAAGGGTAGCTTTAATAAAAGACTTTCTATAGTTAGGAATAGAATTAATCTTAATTAATGGTTATAGAGATACTATAATAACCCTATAATTTGCTAATAGTTTACTAATAACCCTTTAACTATTTAATATTGCCCTTTATAGAGCCTTAATATTAAATTTAATATCCTTTTTATAGCTAAGAAAATAAAGGTTTTAGTAGAATATTGTGAAGAATGGGGTGGCATGCCCACTCGGCCAATAGACCAAAAGATCAAGCAATTCAGGCACAATGTGCCGGAATTGTGCCATACAACTGTATATAAGGGGCCTGGTTGTCGCACATTCGTACGCGCCCAGCGCTATCCTTACAAATATAAAACCTAATAGCAACTGCCTATATAGGGCTAATAGCAGCTACCTTAATAAGATTAAAGAGATCTATAGGCAATAGGTTTTAAAATATATACACTTTAATAAAAATAAGTTGCTAGCCCCTTAAGCGCTACTTGCTAATTGCTTACTAGCTTAATGCTATATTTAAAAATATATATTATAGATTTAGTAAAGGCCCCTTAAGGGGAATTTATATATATAGTATTAGCGATTTAATTACTTAAGCCTAAATGTTTTTAGGCACCTTTTAAATGCTGCTTAAGGCATTAGGCTAAAGCTAAATAATCCCTAAAGCCCTTAAAGGATTATAATAGTTAACTGTAATGCCTATAGGGTAGTGAAGGCTTATTAAGCAGTTTGCTAAATACCTTAAGAAGCTATTAAAAGGGTAGAGCTAAAGGAGCAAATTGCCCTTAATTTCTATTTAATAGAATTAAAATATAAAGGCTATATATTAATATAAATTATAGTAAATTAAGCCTTTAGCTATATATAGAATTATTATACTATAGACTAATTAATGCCTATAATTTAAACTGCCTTTATAAGCTTTATTAAAATAATAAAAGTGCAATATAGGGCTATAGTAAAGGTCTTTAAATGCAATAATAAGCTCTTAATAATCTATTATTAAGTAGCTACTAAAATAGAGGCAATAGAGATTTAATACAAGCCCTTTATATTAAATACTTAAGCCTAAAATAAAGGCATTAAATGCATTATAGCAGTTATTATTAAAAAAAGCTATATAATAAAAGCAGCAACTAAGCTTTTAGTATACCTTTAGCTAAAAACTATTAAAGCAACTACCTACCTCTATAACTGCTTATTAAATGCTTACTAAAGCTAAAAGTCTCTCTATAAAGTATTTTACTTATAATACTATATTAATAGTATAGCAAAACCCAATCTATTCTATTTACAATTATATAGCTATAAAGCCTTTATGCTAATAGTAGATATATAGCTCTACTAAAACTGTCTTTAAAGGCAGGCTCTATAAGCTTAAATTGGATTCTTTATAGAATATATATTAAGTAATTCCTTTTGGATTTAAAACCTACTATTAAAGGAAGTAGTAACCTTAAGAGATATAACCTTTAATAAACGCTAGCTATTTAATAGGCATTTAAAGACCCTTTAGAATAATTTACTAAAGGAAGACTTAAAAGCAATATAGAAATGCATTTAAAAGCTGCTTGCAGCAATATAGAAACCTCCACTATAATTATTATAGCTTTTAGATAAAGAACTAAATAAAATCTTGCCTAACCCTAATAGTCTAAAGTATATAAAGGCCAGTAAAAAAAAAGCAAATACTTGTTAAGCCCCTATTAAGCAATCTATCTATACTACTTTTAAATTTAAGGTTATTTCTATGCCTTTGCAATTACCTCTATTAGCCTTTTTCTATGCCTTAGCTACCTGCCTAAACATAAAGGGGTAAGGGCAATAGAATAGTAATAATACTAAAGAAGTAAAGCTGCTAAATGCTTATTAAATTATCCCTAAAAGGGTAATGCCTAAAATATTATTTAAAGCTATATTTCTAGCAGGCAGCCTATAAAGGCAAAAGCATTATAAACGCTTCTATTAAACTAAAGGAAGTAGCTTAACTAGCTCCTTACTAAAGCTAATAGGGGGAAGCTCAACTTGCCCTTTTAACTATATATATAATAAAGTTATTTTTACTTATAGAGAGGAAAAACCCTTTATAGAAAGGCCACTTACTAAAATGCCCTAGTATTTATTAAAGCGGCTTTTTAGCTTTTATACTTAAATAGATAAATATCTATATAAAGGCCAGCTAATTGCAGCTAAAACCTCCTACCTTTAGAGCCATAAAGAAGCAGGCTTATAAATTAAAGTAGCTAAAGCAGCAGCAAACAGTTGCTAAATGCTTGGCTGCCATTAGGTATATATATATAAGCTTAATAAATACAGCCGCTTTATTAAGATTAAGGTATAACTAGTAATTTATAGCAATTAATAGCTAAAAGATAAGTAAAATACCTATATAACTACTTTAACTAAAATATTATTTTAAACCCTTATAGCTTTAATTAACTGCTTTAACTATAAGATATTGCAATATAATGCAGTTAATGCCTTTATATATATAGACCTTAATAAAGATATTTATATAAAAATGCTAATTAAATACTAAAAACCTAATATTATCCTTAAGCTTTAAAAGGCCCTATATAGCCTTAAATAGTTATCTTTTTTATAGCAGTAATATTTTAAAAAGGGCTTATACTTATTAAGCTTTTGCTAAATACTTAATAAAAACTGCTGCTAGCTATATAAAGAAATTATCTTTTTCTTTTATATAAATAACTGCATTCTTTATTACTTAAAGACCCTAAAAAGCAAAGCAATTAAATTAATTAAATCTCTTTAAAAACTCTATTATATTAAAGGAGGCAAGCCCCTTTATTAATTCTTAGGTATTAAAGTTATTTATAATAAAGCAATCTAATAGCTCTAGCTTTTCCAATCCATTTATATTAATAAAGCCTATTAATTATTTGCTAATTCCTTATTAAACCTTAGGCATAAGACTTTAATAGCACTTAAAGAGCTCCTTCTATCTAATAGTAATATAATCCTATAATTAATTAATTTATACTAATAGAAGGTTAGCACTATTATATATACTATAGTTATAATCTAGCTGGATATTGCCTTTATAGTAAGTAGGCTAGTATAATTTAATTAGAATTTAGGCCTTAAGCATTATAAGGCTATAGATTAAATCCTTTAGTATTTTATATAAATATAGGGATTTTCCTTACAGTATAAAGCTAAGCCTAGCAGTAAAGATAATAGCCTTTTAATAGCTTTTAATATTAGTTTTATTAATAACTTATTAGACTATTAAAGTTTATAGGCATTTACTATAAGCCTCTTTAGCAATATAACCTCTTAAAGAGCCAATAAGCAAGATATAGTAATAATATTAATAATAAAAGCTAAATTATTAGCTTTATTATAAGTAGCTAAAAAAGCCCTATTTATAAGCCGCTTTATTTTATCCCTATATATTAACCTATATTTATTAATTGCTTACTAGAAAGTTGCCCCTTCTTTTTAAATGACTATTTAATATAATAATAAATAAACTATTTGCCTAATTAAAAAGGAGCTTATTTAGCTATATATAAAGCTTTAGTATATTAATATATATAATTACTAGCTTTACTAAAAAGTTATAAGGGATTAAATTAATATTATTTATACTTTATTAGCCTAACTATTAGTTAATAGTTTTACTAAAAGCCTTCTATAAGAGGCTTTTAAGTTTTTTATTTAGTAGCTAAAGCTTACTAACCTTTTAGTAAGACTGGCCTAAAACTAAAAGCAGGAATTAAAAGAAGAAAATAAAGCCCTAATGATCCTAAAGGTTAGCCTAAAGGCTATGCCTTTAAGCTAAAAGGGCGTATTGGATTAAAGGCATATTAAAACACCTATGCTTTAGGGAGTTACATAAGAAATAGAGGGTTGTTAGAACTGACTTAAAGAAGGCTCGCCAAGCCTTTAGTTAGCTAGCCTATATTAGGAATAAAAGGAAAGATAGACCCCCCTAACCTAAAAGGGGGGAGCTAGATTAAAGATAGAATAGATATATAGATAGTAAAAGTTATCAAATGGTTATATAAGCTATTTAATATGTTTTAAGATCTATCTTCTTAATTATTGTTATATATTAAGAATAATGCATACCCACTGGGTTATATAAGCTAGCTTTTAACCTTACCTCTCCTGCCGGAAAGGTAGTAATAAAAGCTATAACTGTATTACTAGCATAATTAACTTTTCTAATATAACTTATTAATAACTTCTTTATTTAAAGCCTAAAATTAACTAAATTTATTATTCTTGCATTTTTACTTTTAATTTTAATATAGCTTAAATTTCTTATAAGTTCTATATTACTACAGTAAATACTGCCTATATATATTAAGTTAAGGTTTAAGGTAATATAGATTAATCTATTATTAAATTGGTTAAAAAGATAAAAGGGACCTTAAAGATATATAAAATAAATAGGCAGTTTTCTTTAATTAATTTTTATTTTTAAAATTTTAAATTTCTTGCATTTAGACTCTATTAAAGTCTTAGTGCAGCCCTTTATAATATTACTTTATTTATAACTTTCTACTCTATTTTCTTTCTTTCTTTTCTTTAAGGGATACTTTAAAGCATTTAATTAAATGCTTTAATACTCTTTTAAATTATTTATAGCTACTTAAAAAGGCTATTTAATCTTTAATTAAACTTACTTACTCTATACCCTTTTAGGTAGGGTATATATTTTAGCTAGTGTTTTTATCTATTAATATAATATCTATTAGATTAAAATATTCTATAGATAATTTAAGTAAATCCCTTATTGCCCTATATATTAATTATAAATAAACTAGCTTATTTATATTATATTAAGAAGTCTTTTATTAAGAAATATATATTATTATTAAAAGTAAAAAAGTAGCTTTCTTTTAGTACTAATAAAAGAGAGTTACCTTAAGCTATAACTATAGAAGAAAAGCAAGCAATTATTATATATATATATAATATAAAGAAGAGTGCATTTATTATAATAAAAGCCTATATATATAATTATACTAGCTTTTTAAAAAAACACTAAATTTAAGGTCTAAAGATAGCTATTTTTAAGGCTTAAGCTTATTAATTTAAATAGTAGCATTTAAAGCTTTAATTTAAGACTTTAAAAATTAAAGAGATTATAAAAGCTTTTATTAAATATAACCTTTTTTATTGGTTCCTTAATATTGTGATAAAGACATTATAGAGGGCGCTAGAGTCCGGTTTTATAGGTATTAGAGATATAGGCTTATCTTAAAGGGATATAAAACAGGCTCTTCTATAAGGAAGATGCCTTCAGCCCCTCCTCTAAAGGAAGGGAGAGATAGAGATAAATTGACTACAATAAAACCACTGCATATAGTAATACTGCCTATTGATACTAATTAATATTACCATTAGGTAATATAGAACAGCAAGCTAAAAGAGATTTACCTTATATGCCTTAAGTATAAAGTTAAGTGCTATAATATATAACCTAACAAGAAAACAATCTATAAGCTATCTATACTATTTACTTAAATATATACTAAAGGAGTCTTAACTAACCCTTTAAGGCATACTTTATTGTATACTATAATGTATAATATTTCCTTATAATATACTAATAGAACTTTATAATACTATTAAATATATTAAATAATAAGTAATATATAATATATAGTATTATATCTATATAAAAAATAAATAGAAGCAATAGAACCTAACTAATAATTAAAAAGAGAATTAAATTCCTTAAATTAATTAATATAGCTAAAGTAAAAATAGACCTTTTTAATTAAGCAAATATCTATTATCTATTTAAGAAGAAACTAAAAACTATAAAGATAGAATATAATATATATACCTTAAGATGCATTTTTAATTATAAGGTAAAGGTTACTCTATTAAAGGAAGAGCAACTAAAAGACTTTAAAAAGAACTTTTAAAACTAAAATGCTAATAACTTTACTTAACTAAAGATATTTATATAAAGAAGCCTAAGAAATATACTATATTATAAAGGGATCTATATAAAAAAGAAGAATATAAAGATTAATATTATTTTTATTAAACTCTTAAAGGTAAAGGAGCTCTTAACTTAAAATAAAGATATATTATGCAAATCTAAGGTATACTTTAAGATAAGAGCATATTAGTAATAATAAAAGCTCTTTACTATTTAAAAGACAATATCCTAAATAATATTAACCCTAATACTATAGAACCCTATGCCTAATAATAATAATAAAAAGGAATATAATAGCAAAAAGGAAAAAATAAAGTCTAAAAACAAAAGGTTAATCTAAGAAATGTCCTTAAGGAAAGGCAAAGGGACAAGCAGTATAAGTATAACTGTCCTAATAAAATAAACAACCCCTCCTTCTAAAACAAGCATATAAAACAATATTAATAACACTATATTATATTAAACAATCCCTTTAATTAAGGTTCTAAATAAAAAGCTAAATTCAATAAAGGCTACTTACTTTATAAAAATATAGAATAAAAAGAGGAACTATATAGAAGATATATATAATATTTTAAACAATAAGATCTAATACTTTCTTAATATATACTTAATAATTAAGATAAAACTATTTTAATTCTATATACTATTCTTAATAATCTTTAATAAATAAATAAATAATTACTTTATTTATTATATTAGCTATAATTTAATCTTTATAAAAATGTATAAATAGATAAAAAGCCACTTTAATATAAAGATTAATTAGTAATGCTATTATATAAACTAAAGCTCCCTTATATTTAATATTATAAAGAATAATAAGATATATAAAGGAAAGAATATAATAGAAGTCCTATAGTCTTTATTTAATAAACTCTAACTCTACTAAAAAGCACTTAGCCCTAATTATATAGGTAAAGATTAATTAGTTATAAATATAATTTAAGTATACTATAATATTTTTAAGCTAATATTTGCATTATTTAATTCTATAAAGAAATTTAAGGAATTATACTTATAACTTTAATTCTTAATTAAAACATTATAATACTAATTAATTATAAGTATATTAAACTAATATATCTTAAATTGCAAATTCTACTACTATAATTACAATAAAAAGTATAAATAAAAATATAACTATAGCTATACCTAAAGCAGCCTATCTTAAAAGAAGAAGTATTATATATATAGTAAAAAAGAGTATTTTTCTATTAAATACTTAAAAGATAAAAGATATTAAGCTAAAGACTAATACTTTAAGAAATAAAGGTTATAAAGAGAGAAGTATAATATATAAAAGTATATAGCTTTCTTAATTAGCTATAAGGGAGAGCTACTATAAAATAATATATATAATAGTAAATGCTTAATAAATAAAGAGTTTAAAAGTAATAACTATTTAATTATAGCCTACCTCTTAAATAAGGCATTTTAGTATTAGTTTAAAGAGTTATATAAAGAAGAAGGTAAGTAAGGCAAAAACTAGTAATTTTTCCTTAACCGCTATTTATATAGAATATTCTAAGGCATTATACTAAATATAGGTACTATAATAGTATTAATAGCTAAAAAGGATTAATTTTTAGCATTATAATAGAAAGACCTAATAATTAAGCTTAATATAAAGGAAGCAAAAGCAGCTAAAATACACTTTAATAGTAATAGCTTATATAGTTTATTAGGAATAATAGTAGTCTAGACCCTAATTAAAATAGTCTTATTCTATATTATAGATATACTAATACTATTCCTCCTTTACCTTAAGGATATAGACCGCTTTAGTATCTATTTAAATAATATTACTAATAAATTAGTATATAGAGATAAAAGGATTTTAATTATCTAAAAATAGAAATATCTATAATTCTTTTTAATTAGGCAAAAGGCAGTAATTGCTTTCCTTAATAAAGCTAAACTATAATATATTTATATACATTTTAATTATTTATTTATATTATATTTATATAAGCTATTAATAAAAGCAGGCTATAATATTAAATATAAAGTAATTAAGATAATAAGAAAGTTCTATTACTACTATTAAATAAAGAGTAAGGCACTAAAATAATTTAAGTTTATATTAAAGGATAATTATAACTTTAATTATAAAGTGATTATTAATATAATATATTTAGATTTTTAATTAGTTCTTTATATTATTAATGCTATAATATCTTTTTAAATAGAATAATTCCTTATAAATATATTAATAAAAGAAACTTAAGAAGCATTAAAGATATATTAGATTAATATTTACTTTAGTCTATTAAATATTATTATTTATAATACTAGTATTAATTTTATAGCTATTAAATTTAAAAGTAAAGCTAAATTAATAGGCATTACCTACTATTAAGTTTTAGTTAAAGTATATTAATTAATTAATAAAATTAAATAATATTATGCATTAATATAATATGCATTTAAGATTATAAAGGCTAAACTTTAAAATACTATATCTATAAATATAATCCTTTAAATAAGCTTTAAGGCAGTTAATAATATAGCTAGCCCTAATGGATTAATGCTAACTTTATTGGTATTTAATGCTTATTTATAAGTTATAATAGATTTGCTATTAATTTCTTTATCCCTTTAATATATAAATGCAGTCCTTAAAGCAATAGTAAAGCTATATAAGCTTATTATAAAACGTAAGGTTAATAAGGCATTAAAAACATATAATAGACCTAATATAATTAAGGTCTTACTATAGTCCCTTAAGTTAGGGAGTAAAGTCTATATCTATTAAGAAAATAAAGAATAGAAAGAACTATATAAAGTCCTTAAAGTAATTAAATCTAAAATAATAGTAAATATAAAGAATAGACTAATAGTATTCTAAATAATAGCTATATAACTGTATTATTAATACCCTAAGGTAATTAAAAATATACTAGTAGAGAAATATAAGGAGATTCTAATACTATTTAAGTATTTTAAACTAAAACAACCCTATTAATAAGGCAGACCTCTAAAAAACCTAGCTCCTTAAAATGCCCTACTAAAACTACTAAAATAAAAAGGCAGGCTAAAGAAAAACCCTTTTTTATAGCCTACTATAATTAAATTACTATAATAATAAAAAAGACTAAAGAAGAACTCTATTTTAAATAATGCTTACTTAATTAATAGAAGGATAGAGGTCTTTACTATATATAAAAAAGCAATTAATTAAAAACTTATATATAGGCTATATTAAAAAGGAAAAATAACTAGCCTTAATAAACTATTTAAAGAATTAAATAATACTAAATTAAACTTATTGCTAAAGACTAATATTTTAAAATTAATTTTATATAATAAAGATAAATATTATAGAATATATATCTTTAGATTATAAATAGTCTATAAAATTAAAGGAAAGATAATAATAATACCCTATAAAAAGTCTTATTTTATTATATAAAGATATAGCAATAAAAAAAAAAGGGAAATTCTTACTTAATTACTAATAATCTAATAATGCAGCTAATAATTAATCTTAGCCCTTATCCTAACCTTCTAAAAGAAAGAAATGCATTTAATGCTATATAATATTATATAAGCATACCTACAATTAAAATCCTAATTAAATTAATTAATACTAATATATCTACCCTAAAAACTAAAAAAGAAGTATCTTAAGGGGATAATTCTAAAGGTTATAAAGCCACTATATAGCATTATAAAGGCAAGAGTCTATTAGTTTATAATGTACTATAGCTATTATAAGGAGAAATTAATAATAGAGATATTAGCATTTAACCCTTATTTAATAATTATAAAGAGCAATAAAGACTTTAGTATTACTGGCCTATAGACTAATAATACCCTTAATTTAGAAATAAATGCCTTTTTAGCAAAAGAAAAGGAAGAGCTTTAAAAAGCTAGCTTTAAAGTAAAACCTTAAATAATCTTAAAGAATAAAATAACTAGCAACTTTAATAGATACTAGATATAGATAGAAAGAAAATAAATAATAATTATTTAAAAAGGGCAAGTAGAAAAGCTTATAATAATAGATAAGAAAATAAAGAATAAAGCATAATAATATATAAAATAATGCATAAAAGGAGTATATATTGCTTCTATTTGCTAACTAAAGGCAGTATATAACTACTCTATTGCAATATAGGCATAATAACTAATTAAGGATAATATCTATAAAATTAATTAAAGGATTGCCTAATAAATAAACAATAAAGAGAGAGGTCTTTACTTTAAAGCAATCAACCTAATAAATGCTAAGCTAATAGTCTTTATAGATAGAGCATTTGCAAATAATAAGGATTTAAGTTTCTAAATAGAATATATAATTATACTAGTAAATAAAAAATGCATAAAGAATAAAGCATTTACTATATATAGCAATATTATTTATTAGTTATTAATAAAGTATAAAAGAGTTACTAAAAGCATTTTAGCATTAAAGATTTATAGTTTTATTAATAGGTTTAATCTTAAATATATAATTGCATATATATTATATATAATTATAAAGAGAATAGAACTACTATTAATTCTACTAGTAATCTATATAGATTTTTACTTACTCTATAACTATTTAATTAAGCTTAAGTTAATTAATAAAAAGAGGTTAATAATTAATTTAATAGGCCTTTATTAATTATATAAATAATAGAAGATTAATAAAATTAAATAGATTAAGGGTAGCAATAACCCTATAGATGCAATAATAAAGCCAATGCCTAATAAAGCTTTAGAGAACTTAATTATAAGCAATAGGCTAAGGATATAGCTAAAAGGATAGGTCTAGCATTAATAATAATAAAAAGAAGGTATTAGTATTAGTTCCTTAATATTATAATAAAGACATTATGGAGGGCGCTAGAGTCCGGTTTTATAGGTGTTAGAGATATAGGCTTATTTTAGAGGGATGTAAAACAGGCTCTTCTATAAGGAAGATGCCTTCAGCCCCTCCTCTAAAGGAAGGGAGAGATAGAGATGAATTAACTATAATAAAACTACTGCATGCAGTAACACTACCTACTAACATTTTTAATATAAAGGCTTAATTTAAGGAATTTAAGGCTATTATTAAGAAGCTTTTACTTAATTTAGCTAATCTATAGAACTTTAATAAAATGCCTTTATAAATAGGCTAAATTAATAGCAGCCTAAAGATATATTTAATTTAAATAAAGAAAAATATTTAGCCTATAACCTTTTAGCTAAATAATAAAGAGTCCCTTACTTTTATTAATGCTATTAATATTGCTAGAATATTAATTTCTTTTTTTTTTATTCTTTTAGTAAAGGTCCTTCTTAAGAAATATATTATAGCTAATATTAATAAAAATATTATTTTTATTAATATAGCAATTAAATATATAAATAGCTATTAGGCTTAATAGTAATTAAAGCACTTTAATAAATACTTTTTTACTTTTAGTAATACCTTTAATAGCTATTTAATTAAAGAGTAATTTAAGTATAAAACTAATATTATAAGGGCTATTTAAACTTAAGCTCTTATTATTTAGCTAAAAAAGAAGAAAAATCTAATATATTAAATGCTCTTAATAGATAGGTTTTTAGCTTATAAAGACCTTAATTTTATATAGTATTATTATACCTTTAATATTATCCCTTTTTGCCTTTTTGCTTATATTAATTATATCCTTTAGCCTTTTAATATTAGTGTTTATTAGTACCTTAAGAAGGTATAGCAATTATCCCTTAAGAACTTTATTTAAGCTAAAGGCATATATATTACTTAATTAAACTTTCTTAACTAATAGAAGGCAATATATTAGGCTGCATTTAAGGCCTATTATATATATATAGGCTTTAAAAAGGTAGGGCTAATGCCCTTTACTTTTAAGGTTATTTTATAGCCCCTCTATTAATTAATTAAGGATTAAAAAGAGCCTTTATTTTCTATATAGCTTAAGAAGGAAGCTATTACCTTAAAAAAGACTAAAAGAGACCTTACTGCTATTTAAAGTATATAAAAGCTAAACCTTTTAAGTAGCTTAATTAAGTAAGTTATATTAAATATTATAGTCTATTTTAATCTTATAATTATTACTTAATTAATATAAAAAGAAATAATCTAGCAATACTAAAAGTAAATTGCTTTATAGTCCTAATATATATATATATAGCAGTATATTTAAATTAATAATAGGGCTTTTATAATAAAGAAATTATATAAAAAGGTTAAAAATTAGGCTTATAAAAACTAAAAGAAAGAAAATAAAAAAAATATTTAATTCTAAAAGAAGCTTTTTAATTAATTGCAAAAGAATAAAGCTAAAAGAAGAAAAATAGCCCCTTTAAGTTCTATTCCTTATAGTTAGGCTATACTAAAGGCTATATAGAAACTTTAAGAAAATATAATAATTTTAAAAGAGATTAAAGCTATTAAAGCTTTAAAAAAGCTTTAGCTTTAGGCTAATAAAGTAAAAAAGTAGCTTTTATTAAATATAGCTTTATTAACCTACTAAGTTAAAGTCTAGAGTAATGTGGATCAATCTGTTATTAGGTTGGTTAAAAAGATAAAAGGGACCTTAAAGATATAGGAAATAAATAGGCAGTTTTCTCTAATTAATTTTTATTTTTAAAATTCTAAATTCCTTGCATTTAGACCCTATTAAAGTTCTAGTGCAGCCCCTTATAATATTACTTTATTTATAACTTTCTGCCCTATTTTCTTTCTTTCTTTTCTTTAAAGGATACTTTAAAGCATTTAATTAAATGCTTTAATACTCTTTTAAGTTATTTATAGCTACTTAAAAAGGCTATTTAGTCTTTAATTGAACTTGCTTACTCTATACCCTTTTAGATAGAGTGTGTATTTTAGCTAGTATCCCTATCTATTAATATATTTAAAGGTTATAATAAAGAGAAGCCTTTAAGTTATTTAAAAAGATACTAAAGTATTTAATTAAACTCTTTAGTAATACTTTTAAGCTATTATTAAGAACCTAAAGAAGTAATAGACAATTAATTGTAAAGATTTAGGAATTCCTAAATACTAAAAAACCTATTACTTTTATAAAAATAAAAGGCATTAAAATTAAAAATAATATTAAAAGTAAATAAAGATACTAATATAAGTTTATATTCTAAAAAAAGAAAACTTATTACTATAGTTAAGGCAAATATATAGAAAAATTTAATAATTTAATATAGTGCTAATATATTAGTATAAAGGTATATAAGGCAAAATAATAGTGCAAATAATATATAAGCATTTAATTAAATACTTTTAAATATTAAAGTATATTTAAGACTACTAAAAGCTTAATTTATAGATTAAAAAAGGAAAAGAAAAAGGAAAAAAAAGATTATTTAATCTTTAATTAATTATAAAGAATAGAAAATTTTTATTATCCTTATTAATCTTTAGACTTTAGCTAAAGGGTATATATATATACTTACTACTATTTTAATTAATTACTTTACCTATTATTATTAACTTTAAAAAGCTAGTTTAAATTTATTAAGATAAAGCTTTATTAAATATAATACTACTATCCCTTTTTTTTACTTTTCCTAATTATTTTAATATATATTTTAATTTATTTTATTATTTTATTCTTTTATTATATATATATATTATTTTATTATAACTTATAACCTTAAGAGTTAGGCAGCTAGTCTATACTCCTTTATATATATATATTAAAATACTTATTATAGGAATTCTAATAACTATAATTTATTAATGCCTTTAAATAAAAAAATAAAGGGAATATTTAATTAAATGCAATTAAACTCCTTAAGCCCTATTAAAAGTAAAAAGGGTTAATATAGTTAATAATCTTTAACTATCCTTTTTAAATTAATTAATACTATTAATATTAATATTCCTAAAGAAAATAAATTAAATATATTAGCTAAAATAATAAAAGTAACTATTATCCCTATTTAATTGCTTAATATAATTTTTAATAAAAGAAATATTATATATTTCCTTAAATTATATAATAGATTTATAACTAGCTAAAAAATTGCAAATAATATAAAGGGTAAAGCTTTTATATACTATATAACCTTTAAAGTATCTTAAAATATTATAAACTTATTAAAAGGCAATAATTAAACTACTATAAAGTAAAACCTTTTAGAAACCTTTAAGTATTAGGATTTAAATTAATTAAATCTACCTAAAAATAAGCTTTAGTAAATAAATATAACTTTAATCTAGTCTATAAAGTATAGAGTTATCCTTTAGTGGCTTATAAAGTATGCTTAATTTAGTAAAAAAGTAAATTCTATTAGCTAAAAGGCTTTTATAGTATAGGCTTAGGCTATTTATAATGCTATATTAAAAAATATTATTATTAATATTTATTAATAGAAAGGGAAATACTTAAATACCTTAAGAATAATAAGGTATAAAAAGATAATTAAGCTAATTAAGAACTTCCTTAATGCTAAAAAAGAAATTTAAATCTTTTAAATAAAAGGGAAGAATAATAACTTTAGATATTTTAGGAAAACTAAAAAACCTTTTACTTATTAAAATTAACTTTAGTATTAAAAGCTTAAGTTTTTTAACTCTATTTAAAGCTTAAAAAGGAAGTTAAGTCTTCTTACTAAAAGAATAAAGAAGCTATAAATTAATATAGCCTAAAACATTATAAATAAATTATAAAAGTTAAAGAGAATTATATACTAAAAGATTAATTAATTAAAAATAGAATTATTATTATTAATTAAAAATAACCTTAATTAAGTAAAAGAATTTAATTATATATATCTCTATTATAACTTTTATATTAATATAAATTATAATAAGGATTTAAAGTGCTTCTATTATATAAAAGTAAAGTATTTTTTAAACTATTATTTACTTTTTATAAAAAATAAAAAAAAGGGATTTATAGATTATAATAGCAATACTAGCTTTATTTAAATAGAGCAATAGAAACTCTTACTACCCTTAAAACTAATATATAAGCTTATTATTAAAGGAGAAGTAAGAAAAATAGTTATTTTATAGATCCTAAAATTCCCTACCTTTAAGATTTATAGCTAAGCTAAGATTATAATAGTAAATAAGCTAAATGCATAAAAATAGTAAATTGCTAAAAAAGAAAAGCATTTAATTAAAGACTTTCTTAAGTATATTAATTAACTAAAGTATAGCTCCCTAATATTTAGTAAGAATTCCCTTAAGGAGACTTAAGAACCTAAAGTTAATTGCATTTTTATTAATAATTAAGCTATAAAATTAATTAATAACCCTTTTATTACTAATATTATATTAAAAACTAATACTATAAAATGCATAAAAGTAAAATTAAAAAAGGAATTAGCTAATTAAAAAGAAAAAAAGGGAATTTAGTCTTTTATTTAAATTATAAATAAAGAACTTATTAAAAATAGAGAGATTGCTAATATTATCCTTAAAGAAAAAAATTAAAATGCTTTTAATTAAATGCTTAAAGTTATTTAAATAAAAAAATAAATTTATAAAAAGGTAATAGAATTAAAAGTCTAAATAACTATTAAGGACTTAATTACTTTTAATCTTCTTTTAAATAATAATATTTTAAAAATAGTTTTTAATTATATAAAAGGAATAAAAGAAGTTAAATAGATAAAACCTAAACTTTTATTTAAAAAGAGATAGATTTAATAAGCTATTAATTTAATTATAATTAATAATCTAAAAGCAATATTTTTAAAGGAGTACTTTAACTATATTATTAAGTAGTATAGTATTAATAGTATATTAATTAAGGAGGAATTTAAACCTTATTATATACTATTGCCTAAACAATACCTTATTAAGGATTAAAGAAATATTAATAAAGTTAATATTAGCTATATAATAACTAAAAAGGGAAAAGTTATATTTAATTAAATATATTTAATAGTCTATATAAATATTTTAAATTAATAGCATTAAAGAACTTTAGCCTAATGCTAAAAACTGCTAAAAATTTAAATAAAGTTAAGTAACTTTAATAGAATAATTTAAGAAGCTTTAGTGGATTTTAGATTAAAAGAAAATATTATTTTTAATAAAATAGTATAAAAATGCAAGCTAAAAGTAAAGCCTATAGAAGCTTTTATTATATTTTACTTTAATAATTAAATTTAAATGTATAAAGAAGTAAATATTAAGCTATTTCTTAGAAATGTTTAAATAGTATAGAGATTTTATATTGCTTTAAGAGAATATATTTTTATTTCTTTTATTTTAAGAATGCCCTTTATTAAAGCTACTAAAGTTACATTTAATTATATATTTTTAAAAGAAAAAATGCTTTTATAATATTAATTTAGCTTAATTAAAATTATTATGCCTATTATTAGAAATATTAAATAGAATGCCTTAAGGAATATAAAGATTACTTAAGGCAATTAAAGATAAATTCCTAAAGTTCTTTTAAACTAATAAAATTATAAGGTCTAAAAGAAAATAATAATAAGCATTTAATTAAATAATTAAATAAAGCATTAATAGAAATAATAATTTAATTAATAGTTAAGAATTAATTAAAGGTTAATTATATAAAAGTAATAAAGGTAAAGGAAAAGCTATAATTAACTATATACTAAAGAAAGAAAGTAGCACTTATTAATATAATATATAAATAAAAAGCTAATAAAATATATTCTAAAGATAATATTCTATTAAATAGATCTATCCCTAAAGGGGATTTATATTAAAAGGAGAAAAAATAGAAAAAAGTAAAGGGAGACCTTAAAGAGAAGTTTAAGTACTTAAAGCTTTTAATACTTAAGTTCTTTAAAATAGCTAAAGGATTAAGGCTATATAAAAAAAGACTTTAGAAAGTAATTAATTAAATAAAAGGGATCTTTATTAATAAAAAGAGAAGTATTCTTTTAGAAATTCTTTATAATAGAGAAGTGGCATTTGCTTAGGATTTTAAGAAGTATAAAAAACTAGACCCTAAAGTAGCCTCTTTATAGATTATTAAAATAACTAAATATAAAGTCTAGTAAATAGGAAATATTTTAATCTTTAAAAGATTAAAAAAAAGATTATTAAGTTACTAAAAACTTAAATAAAAAGAGGAATCCTTTAAGAGTTTTATACTGCCTATTAAAACCTATATATATTAGTGGCAAAAAAGAATAGTAGACTTTATTTAATTAATTTAGCTAAAAGATATAATATATATATAATATAAAATAAATTAATTCCTTTAGAAGCTAATAAATTTTTAGCTAAATTTAAAATATATAAAATCCTAACTCTTTTAGATTTCTTTTTAGAATATAATTAAATTTCCTTAATAAAGAAAAGTTAGAATTTAATAACTTTTAATATACTATTAAGGCTTCTTAAAATATATACCTTACTATAAGGAGGAATTAATTTAATAGTATAGTTCTTAAGGATTATAATTAAAGTCCTCTTTAATCTATTACTAAAAGTCTATTAAGCCTTTTTAAATAATATTGCTATTAAAGAACTAAAGATTAAGTATAATAGAGAGAAAGTACTCCTTAATATATAGAAATTTATTTTAAAGCATTTAATTAATTTAAATAAAACTCTTTTAAATATTAAGCTATTTAAGTATATAATTTTTATAAAAAAGTTAAAGTTCTACTAATATATTGCAATTATTATTAAATACTTATATAATATAGCTAAAAGGCAGCCAATAAAGAAAAAAGTAATTAAGATTAATAAGTAAAAAAGATACTATAACTTAAAGTAGATTAAAGCATTTTTAGGAATTATAGGCTACTATTAAATTTAAGTTAAAAGATATATTTAAATTGCTAAACCTTTTACTTAATTATTAAGGAAGGATGCTATATAAATATAGAATAAGAAATAAGCTAATACTATAATAGTTCTTAAAGAAAAAATAACCTTTACTTTTATTTTAGTAATATTAAACCTTTCTAAAGGATTTAAGGAGATTATTTTTATAATTAATGCTAATAAAGAAGGCTAAAGTGCAGTATTAATATAGATAATAAAGGGAAAGAGGCATTTAATAAGGTATAAATCTAATCTTTAGACTTCTATAGAATAAAGGTATAATGCTATTAAACTTAAATATAAAGGCATATTATATAGGATTAAATGCCTTTATAGCTATATATATAGATTGCCTTTTATCTTAAAGATAGATTCTTAAGTTTTAGTTTACTAGCTTAATAGTAGGGCTAGTAATATCCTTAATATAATAATTATTTAATAGATTAATTATATTTTATTATTTAATTTTACTATTTAATATATTCCTAAAAATAAAAATAATATAGCTAATAGGCTATTTAAAAAAGGTCTAAAAGCATTTAATTAAATAGATTAAAAGGCTAAAGGTAATATTAAAGAGTTTATTAATACTTATTTTAATATTATTAAGATTAAAAATAAACTAATAGAGTTAAAAAAGAATTATAGTAGACCTTTATTGCAATTAAAGGAATACTTACTTTTATTAAAAAGGCTAATAGGTATTACTCTATAAAATTATTAATGCTTATAGCTAAAGGCTAAAAAACACTTTATAAAAGGTAACTATTTATAGATTAAGGCTAAAAAATAGAAAGGTAACTTAAGGTTAATTATAAAGAAAAAAGATATTTAAAAGGATTTAATTAAATTATACTATATTAATAGAGGGCATTATAATTGCAATACTATTTATATACTTCTCTTTAAAAGGTACTATTAATAAAGTATAAAAAGAAGTATTATAGAAGCTATTAAATAGTGCTTAATATATTAAATGTATATTCCTTAAAGACTAATAAAAGCCTTTATATTTATTAAGCCTATTTATTTAATAATAAAGATTTATTTTAATAAATAGTATGTACCTTTTAATAAAGAATTTAAATTTATACTAAAAGTTAAATGCAATCTTTATAAATAGATAAAGGCTAAGCTAATCTTAAGATTAAATAGTTACTATATTATAAAATTCCTTAAAAAACTACACTATTAATATAAAATGCTAAAAAGAGTAATTACTAATAATAAAAAAGAGATTATAAAAGGGATTCCTAAAGATCTTAATAGCCTTAATATAGAAGTTATTAATACTTTTATTTATAACTTTAAAGCAAATAGATTTATTAAAGGTAGTTATACTACTATAATAAGTTTCCTAAAGAAAAAGGGTAAAGAAAAAAGAAAATAAATAGATATTTTATTAATAGCTTTATTAGCTAAAAGAGCAGCTATTTGCACCTTATATAAAAGATTACCTTTTTATTTACTCTATAGATAGGAGCTAGTCCTTCCTTTAGAAGTGGAAGTGCCTATATAGCATTTAATTAAATAAAATAATATAACCTTTACTAAAGATTTACTTAAGTAAAGGATTAGGATCTTAAAGCAAAAGTAAAAAAATATAAAAGAAGCTAGGCAATAAGTAATTGCATTTTAAAAGTTAATTATTAATAAAGAGATTAAAAAGAATTAATATAAACTATATAAAGAGCCTTTTGCTATTAAAGATTTAATTCTTTAGTATAATATATAAAATTAAAAGAATATATTTTATATTGCAAAAATAAAGCTATATTAGTTAGGCCTTTATAGAATTATTAATATATTTAATAAAATAAAGAGTTATATCCTTAATATTATAGATAGAGTTAAGCTTTTTAATATAACCTATAGTAATTAATTAAGGAAGTTTATAGAGAATAAGAATAAGTAATAAATAAGTAGGGATAATAAAGAGACTTTTAGTGTAAATTAAAAAGTACTATTAAAAGTAAGAAAAGAAAGGAAAGTATTTAATTAAATGTAAATTAAATCTATAGAATAGTAAAAATAAAATAAACTTAATTTAAATGCTATAAAAAGCTTAAATAATAATACTATAATATATATTTATATTAGGCTTAAGGAGATTATTAAAGTTTAAATTCTAAAGATAAGCAATAATTAATAAATATAGTATTAAAATATAATAAGCAATTAATTAAATAATTAATAATAGTATTAGGCTAAAAATAGCTAAATTGCTATTAAAAAAAGAGTACTAAAGGTTAAAAAAAGAAAAGTAAAAATACTAAAATTAATATTATATTAAAAAAAGATAAATTGCCTAAAATAAAATAAAAAAGCAAAATAAAAAGTAATTAAAAGTAAGCAAAAAAATAGTAAAATTAAATAAAATTAAATAAAAATAACTAAAAATTAACTAAAACCCTAAAAAAATGCTAAAAATCCCTAAAAATCCCCTAAAAATCTATTTAAAAACTTTAAAAATTATATTAAAAATCAATAAAAATAAAATAAAAATGCCTAAAAACTATAGTAAAAGGGTTAAAATTATTTAAAAATAGATAAAAATGTATAAAAAATAGTAAGAAATAAAGTATTAATATCTATAAAAAATTTAAAAATTTAAATATATTTAATAGAAATTAAGTTTTAAGGTTATTAAAATAATATAATAATAGTAATAGCCTTAAAGGGTATAAAAATATTTAATTAATTGCTTTATAGTACTATTTTCTATTTATTAAACTATTATTAATAAATTAAAAACTATATTTAATTAGTTTATACTAAAAGATAAGCTAAAAACTATTATTTTTATTAATTAAAATCTATTTTATACTTTTAATTAAATACTTTTTATATCTATTTAATTAATTAATAATTACTAGCTATATTATTAATAGGAAAATTATATATAATTTATAAGTAAGTAATTAGCCTAAAAAAATCTACTATAAAAGTTAATAGTTAAATAGACTTATTAATAGTATTTATATTATCTAAAGGAAAGTTATAAAGGCCTTTATAAAGACCCTTTAATTAATATTTATAAAGAAAGCTCTATTTATATTTAAATTAACTGTTTTAAATATAATTAATATAATAGCTATCTATATAATTTAATACTAAAATATATATAAAAGAGAGTAAGAATGTATTTATTATAGGCAAAAACTATAGAAATATATAATTAAATGCATCTATAATATATAAAGGGGTTAGTATATTTAATAAAGGCAATAATAAATGCCTTAATATACTTAAGGTAAATTAGCAATTAAGTTAAGAAGTACTTTATTAAATAAGCCTATTTTATAGGGATATATATAGACTAAAGTTAGCGCTAAAGGAGAAGATCTACTTTAGAATAAAGTATTAAATTGCAAAATAGTAATTATAAAATAAACTATTAAGTAAGTTTACAATTAATCTACTTACTATCTTCCTTAAAGGCAATTTTAATATATAAGGGCTAGCTAAATTAATTAAAAGCTTAAAAGCTATAAATCTAAATATTAAAGTATTATTAAATTTAAAAGTATTTAATTAATTATTAAATAAAAATAATAATTAAAAAGCAATATAAAAAAAGGTATTTATTAATTATTTAATAGCAGTATTAATAGTATTAGTTAAAGTCTTATAAAAGAAACTATTATAGATATACTAATAAATAAAGTATTAATAAAAGAATTTAAAAGCCTAAATATAGCTAATAGTAAGATTGTATATATTAAGAAAATAATTATAAGGTATAAAGGCAAAAGACTTAAGCTTATTATAATATAAAGCTATTATAAAATAAAGAATAAAAATTGCAGTAATAACTAAAGGTATAAAAGAATTAAAAAGGTAAAGAATAATAAGCTAAAAAGAAAGGAATAGAAGGGGGGGCTAATGCAATACTTTTATAATAAATAGAAAATTAACCCTTAAGATTTAAGGTAAAAACTAAATATTAATAAAATTCTTATTAAATATTAAAAAGTATACTATTTTAAGAAACTTATTAATATTTATATATATATAAATATTAAAATAGTAATTTACTTAAATAATACTAAATTAAAAATAAAGGCACTTAAGTTATATTAATTTACTTTATGCTTATAACTCTTTCCCTTTTTTTAATAATTTTATAGTAAATTATATTACTTTAACTTTATTTATAATACCTATAAAATACTAATAATTTTTATCTCTTAAGTTATAAGCATTTAATTATAAGCTTTTAAACTCTTTATTAACCTTTACTTTATTTTATAATAGGGCTAAAAAAGCAATTTTAAGTGCAATTACTTTAAAGGTATAATTTTTAATGCTAAATAAAGACCTTTCTATAGCTAAAAGAGTCATTTAGAATAAAGGTAGAATTAAAGATTTCTTTTCTTTTAGTAAAGAAAATACTATTAAAATATTTAATTAATTACTTAATAGTTAACCTATACTATTTTACTTTTAAATAAATTAGGATTATTAGTTTAATAAATTAAAAACTTAATCTATTTTAGGTAATAAAAGCAATTTAAATTTTTAGCTTATTAATATTAATTGCTTTAAAGACTTCCCTTTTAACTTTTGCTAAGCCTAAATATTTTATTATTAAGATTTATAGGATTTATTTAAAAACCTATAGAAGAAAGAAATAGCCTTAAACTTTAGTATTTAAGCTCTTTTTATTACCCTTACCTATAGATTTATTAATATCCTTATAATTTACTAAATTAATCTTTTAATTATAAGCATTAAGGTTAAAAAGAATAAATAAAAGTAAAAGAGCTTTTTTTATAAGCTTTTATTAAAAGGGATAAATATTAAAAAGACTAAATATTTAATTGGTTTTATGCCTATAGAGTTCCAATAAATAATATATAATAAGAGGCTATTAATTAGCTTTACTTACTTTATTAATACTATTTATTAAAGCTTTTTTATTTAGAATAAATAGCTAAGGCATTTAATTATTTATAATATTATTAATATCCTTTAGAATAAGTAAGTTATTGCACTTATTATAGTATAAAAGGAGATTATAATTAAAATAAAGCTACTTTATAATTTCTTAATTTTTATTATACCTATTATTAAATAAGCTAGAAATTAAAAATATAGCTTTTTAAGTGCTTTTTTTCTCTTTTTTAATATCTATAGAATAGTTAGACTTATTAAAACTTTAATTATTAAATGCCTTATAATTTAGCCTTTAATCTTTAATAGTAGATATAATACTATTAATAATCCCCTTTTAGCATTAATATATTGCAATTAAGTTTTTATTAAGTATAAATAAAAGAAAAGTACTTAATTAATTGCTTTAAATGCTAATTAAATATAAGATTTTATTAATACTATTATCCTTAATAAATTTAATATTACTAATAGAAAGTTCTTTAATTAATATAAGCTTATAGAATTTATTAAAACCTAAAAATCTATTTATATTTTAAGATTTTAAAATAGTTCCTTTAATATTTAATAGCTCTATATTAATTTAAAAGGTTATTATATAATAAGCTAAAAGGGAATTAATTATTAAACTTTTAAAAATAAATATTAAATTATTTTAAAGCCATTTAATCCTTAAGGCAATAGCTATTAAATAAGTCTACCTTTACTATTAGGCCTTTAACTGCCTTACTGTCCTTTAGCTAATAATTTAATTAAATGCTATTAAATCTATAGGTATTAAATAATAAATAGATTTTCTATTAAAATTAATAAATCTACTAAAGTTATTATTACTTTAAATAATAATAAAGGAAAAGGTTTTAAATAAGCCTTAAACTACTAAAGTTAAAGCATTAAAGCAACTTGCCTTTATAGTTTATACCTTAAGTTTAAAACTTTTGCCTTTAAACCTACTATTAAGCTTAAATTAGTAATTAAATCTATTTAGCTTTTATATAAATTGCCTATTAATTTATTAATTTATATAAGCATTACTTAATTAAATGCATTTAAAAAAGAAATCTAAATTAATTAAAATATATCTATTTATTTTAATGCATTTAATTAAATATTTATTAACTCTTTAAGTAAAGGGCAAATAATTAAATTAATTTAATTAATTTAATAAATACTTTTATTTAAATTAGCTATTTTATAGCAATTTAATTAAATAGACTTAAATTTACTTATTGCTAAAAATAATAAATAGAGTTTTTATAAGCACTTTATATTGCTTTTATTAATTCTTTAATTAGCTAAATATATAGTAAAAGAAAGGAATTATATTATAATTATTAATACTATAATTAAAAATATTATTAATATTATTATTTAAACCTAATAAAGTAATTACAATTTAAACTATATTGCCTTTATTAAAAGAAAAATAACTATTAAAACTAAATAAATAAATTTACCTTAAATTAATTAATAGACTATTCTTAAACTCCTTTAGATAAAGAGCTAAATCTTTTATATACTAAAAGGGTTAATTTTAATAAATTAATAGAATAAGATTATAATTACTGCTTATAAGCTATTTAAACCTTTAATTCCTACTTATTAATTTTATATTAATTAATACTATAATTAAAAACTATATTATAAAGAAAAATAATAATAAAGTTAAAATAAAAAGGTTAAGTATTAAAAGCAAAATAAATTATAAAAGGAAATAATAGTAAATTAAATAATAGATTATAGATATAAAGCATTTAATTAAATACTTCTTTTAAGATTTTCTTTATATTTAAATAAATTAAGCTTAAAGTTTTCCTTTTATATTATACCTTTAGTTTACTTAAAGGCAAGCATTAAGGCATTAAGAAGGGATAAATTAAGGTTTAAGGTAATATAGATTAATCTATTATTAAATTAATTAAAAAGATAAAAGGGACCTTAAAGATATAAAAAATAAATAGGCAGTTTTTTTTAATTAATTTTTATTTTTAAAATTTTAAATTCCTTGCATTTAGACTCTATTAAAGTTTTAGTATAGCCCCTTATAATATTACTTTATTTATAACTTTCTGCTTTATTTTCTTTCTTTCTTTTCTTTAAGGGACACTTTAAAGCATTTAATTAAATGCTTTAATACTCTTTTAAGTTGTTTGCAGCTGCTTGAGAAGGCTATTTAGTCTTTAACCGAACCTACTTACCCTATACCCTTTTGGGTAAGGTATGTGTTTTAGCTAGTGTCCCTATTTACTAATATACTACCTTAATTATATCTTTAAAGTAATTAAATAAAAGGCATTATAAAGATTATTTAATTAAGCTAATATAATTTAAATAAATATTATTATTACTATTTAAATTAAAGATTAAAGTAATAGCTAAAATTATAGCCTAAAGGACTTTATATTAATAATATTATATTTATTAATTAAGCTACCTTTTTTGCCTTTAAATATAGGCTTTAATAATACTTTAATTAAAATTATTTAAACTATTTAAATTAAGGCTTTATATTAATCTCTTTTATATATTTAAAATACTATAATAAATAAAAATATTAATAATTAAGCTTATAGCTAAATACTTAATATAAATTATAATAGATTTAACTTTAAATAAGCACTAAATTAATATTTTAATAAAAAAAAACTTAATACTATTATTTCTATAAAAAATATATAAATTACTATTTTAAAATTATAATAATATTAATAAGCTTAAGCTTTATATAATTAAAATTTAATAATTATACTATTAAAATAATTTATATTAATAGAACTAATTATTTTAAAGTAAGTAATTCTAATAATATCTTTATCTTTATATTTAGACTTTATTTAATAAAGTTATAGATAAGCTATATTAGAAAAGTTAATTATGCCAGTAATGCGGTTATAGGTTTTGTTACCACCTCTCCGGCAGGAGAGGTGGGGTTGTCTACAAGCCTAGCGTAGCGCGCTTCTATATGACCCACCGGGTAGTTTGGCAGTAGAAAATTTAATCCATCTCTATAATTCTTCATCGAATAACAGAACAAGGGAAACAGCAATACCCGTTTCCTGTCTAACAAATTCACCCAAATACCTCAACATCAACATTTCATGCTTCAATTCGTGTCCTTTTACATTCCCGCCAAGCTGACCCAAGGAATATGGCGCATGTAATCAATAACAGAGGCGCTTTCTTGTAATCTAGAGCTCCTTACTCTAGCTTATCTCAGTGCCACGAAAATACCCCGTCCAGTCAAAATTTGGAGGATCAATGTTCATAGCCCAATCACACTGCAGTTCCATATTAAAGCCCATGTCGAAAGGGACATTGGGGTTAAATGGCGTGGCAGCACAGAAGTCCATTGTCGGTGATATTGGCCCCGGAACAAAGGGCACTTCATTAAACTGCAGGTTTCGTGGTTCCTGTTCAGGCACGGTCTTGTTCGTCTGAAGAGAGTCGCAGCGAATGCACACTTTTCCAAAATATGGAATGGAAACCTCGTAAACCTTTGGCCCATTGTAAGTTCCATAGTGAATCGTAAGAAGCAGCTCCAACAGCCGAGTTCCCTGGGTGGCAACAACACAGTGCAGGGTAGATGAAGTCCTCTTCAAGTCAGCAGCTACCATCTCCACGAGCTCCCAGTCCCGAGCAGCTAAAGCGGGCTCAACTCCAGCCTGGTTTTTGGTCAACAGCAAGCCAATGGCAATGACTGCGGCGGCTGAGAAAGCCGTAAAGTCTTGCAGCTCACACATGATCATCAACGGAGTGCTGTTTCGTAGAGTCTTGTAGGCCTTGATGATCTCTCTAGCAGCCTCGAGGCCACTGGTGCGACTGATTTCATATCGTCTATTGAGGCCTGCCTTGTTGATATATGGTAGGTGGATAATCTGCCCGATAATATAATAATGAAGTTTGGCATCATGTTCCCGGTAAATGCGACTCAACGACGTATCCGGCGACACAGTATGCTCCCAGAACCCTGCAGGCAGAAGACTTTTGCACTGCTCCCAGTCTTGATCCATCTGGACAGTTGCGGCATAGCTAGTCTCTTCTGAACTCTGGTCGCGTTCTATTGCACGGCCCAGGATACGGCAAAGTTCGTAGCTGAGTTGGTCCAATGGATCAGGTCCAACGAGATCCCGAGACACGCCGGGGTGCCAATCAGGTAAAGCAGCAGGAAGGCCGAGGACTGAAGATAATTGTCGTTCAGTTTGCCAAATGGAGGACCAGAGTCTGGCACGAGGGTGCTCACTCGTAGGCCATTTTTTCCGGTATAAGCCCAGAGCGAGGGCGATATTCAGAGCCTGGCGAGCAGCAAGCCATGCTTTCTTCGGCCGGCCCATGTCTATGTATATCTTCTCTTGAAGCATGCGTGTTTCGAGGCTATCGATATTATCGCCGTGCTCCGTTGTGAGGCAGAGGAGGAGTTGGGCTGTTTGAAGATATTTGGTTTTGAGAACTTCAACTGGTGCGGGCAGCGAGGCGCGATTGGGGACCCAACCGTTTGGGAGCTGGTGCAGGCAGAGCGCGAGCCATAGGAGAGCTTTGGCAATCGTAGTTGAATTCCCAAATACGAGGGCGTTTGATATGAAGGACATGGCCCCGGATACACCAACGTCCTGGAGGGTCTGTAATGGGTCAGATGGGTCTATTTTGGCCTCAAATCTCGGCCATAACGGCCAATACTTCTCCGTCTCTTGGAGGATGGCACGCATCTCATAAGAAGTTGGTATCAAGTGGCGCATAGGATGTATAATATCATAGGCTTCGTTGTTTGCCTCCAACTTGGCACAGTTTGGCTGAGGTGCTTCATCTTTGTCGATGAACAAGGATTGTTTGAATAGTGTGATGAGGGGGGCACGGTTGAATTCGTCAACAGCAACCGAGTCCTCGGGGATATCAGTCCCTTCGGAGTAGGGCGATGCAGATGAAGCTGCGGGTTGGGACCGGATCTGGAGGTGGTGCTGCTCCCCGTTGTCGGGGCATGTGTAGGCCAGCTTGTACTTAGACCTAGGGCGAGACCTTGTCCGAGCTGCTCCGTCACGAACGCCTGGTTGAGATTGAAAGATGGATTTGCGCCGGTCCTGCATTGCGCTGTGGCTTTTGTCTCACCGCCATTTTCTGTAGCCGCATTCATCTGCCGCAAAGTATCCTCGAGCTCCTCGAGGCGTCGAAGGAGAGCTGCCTTTCCATGGTCGTCATCCTTGGTCAGCAGCCTTCGCCGTTCGCGAGAGGGCTGCTGCGGTCTGCACGTCATGTCATGAAGCCGGCAGCTCTGACAAGCCGTCTCATTCTCGGGGAACACGCATTTGATCTTCCTCCTGCGGCACTCGGCGCAGCTCCGCGTGCCGAGTCTCATGCGCTTTGGCCGCGCATCGAGGCAGCCATCGATGTCATCGGGACTCGGTAGACTCCCGGCCATGGCGACGAAGAGCTGCGGCTGGTTCTAGATACGGGGCCACGACTCACGAGAGGGCTGGAGGGATTCAGAGTCGACTTGGGAGACTCGATTCCATCTTGTCATCGGTCGAGTTCGGCCATGGACGTCGACTTACTGCGGTGCTGCTGTTGATGCTCGTCAGATAAGCGCGTGCTCGGACGAACTCGCACGAATCCTGGTCCGACTCGAAGCCAAATCATCAGCACTTGTACAAATTCGGCAAAACGACATGCCATGCCCCGCGCCGGGCTTCCGCGCAGGCCGAGATACAAGTCATGGAAAATAAAATGTTCTGGGAAAAGGCACAATCTATGTGATTGCATGCTAATGGCATCAGACCTATACTGGAATATTGTAGATGTAACTTACGGTAGCAAAGAAATCTCCTGTCGCACGACGCAGATACAAAGGTGCTATATGCCTCATCAACCACCGCAGGGCGTCATCATAGCCAAAACTCAGTTCTTATGTTAAGCTGTGCAACACAGACGACAAGCCAACTCATCAAGCCGAGGTAAATAATCGGACCCCAAAAGCCCCGAAAGGGTTGTTTACACGCCGAAAGGCTTTCTTTGCACGACATTGACGGACTTGGGCGCAACTTCAAATCAGACCAGCGACATCCTTGGACCGAGTTGAGCCGACTTGGCTATGCTATAGGTCCCTAGAAGCGGCAGCCTCTGCAATCTTATTGATGATGCAAGCAAATCCTTGCGAAGGCAACCTAAATTATGGGACCATAGTTCCGAATACCACCATCTTACTGCGGCGAGGTTATTCTTGGTCGGGGAGCGCGAGAAGGGAAACAATGTCCAATCTACTATGGCAGAATTAATTGGCATTCGCCATACGTCATATCTAAGGCAGGTGAATTTCATTTAAAGGCAGTCGTGTCACCTGCGCCAAGCACAAAAGTTATCTCAAGACACCACACAAGCACCTCTAAATTTGCCAAATCGAATATGAACGCTTTCATCTCTTTCTTGGCTCTCGCCGCCGGGTTCGCAGCTAACAAAGCAGCAGCCCGCAACTGCAAAGATCTCATAATCCCCGTGACGATATCAGCAACCAATCAAGTTTTCAACCTGGCACCGCCATCAACCAACATTGATGTGACCAACCTCGTGCTGAACATACTGCAGACTAATGGCAATTACACGGGCCAAATTTCCAAGGGAGTAAGTCCAGACAGACAGCGCCTTTAATATTGAAACTATCTGACGCTACATGATAGTCGAAGACAGTATCAGGCTCCTACAACATCGCTGCCACGTACTGTCAACCTGACAGTGGCCCGGGCAAGGCGATCCAAGTCTTAACCCACGGTATTGGGTTCGATCGAAGCTATTGGTTCGTTCATTCCACGGCCGAAAAATTCCATATGTCAAATTCCCTCGTTGCACAGTGGAATCGCTGCTCAATCACTAAAGCCTCCCTTGTAATTATTGCTGACTCTTGGTTCCAAGGGACTTTCCATTCAACAACTACAACTACAGTTACGTAGATAGGGCCCTCGAGAGAGGCTACTCAACCTTGTTCTACGACCGGCTTGGATTGGGCAAGTCATCCCATGGCGAGCCCGTCAACGAGATCCAATCCGCGCTTGAAGTTGTGTCGCTCCAAGCCCTCACAAGGCTGTTGCGAAAAGGCCAGGTTCCGAAAATCAACACTAAATTCGAAAAGATCTTCCACGTAGGGCATAGTTTTGGGTCCATTCAGACATACGGCTTGGCGGCAAACTATCCCGACATCACGGATGGTATTGCCCTCACCGGCATACCCGCAGACCATAGTTTTGTGCCTTACTTCGGTTACGGCGCCAACTTCGTACCGGCCAAAACAACAAAGGTCCTCAGGAAATATCCGGACGGATACCTTTCGATGGGTGATATTTCTGCTGTGCAGAATAGCTACTTCGCCCCAGGCCAATTCGACCCTGCCATTCTCGACGCCATCGCTGGTGCAAAGCAGCCGGTCACGGTGGGTGAGCTGCTCACAGTGAGTGGCCCTATTTCCGGCATTAGCAGCTTCAAAGGCCCAGTTTTCGTCATTACTGGAGGTACGCGATCGGGAAATGACATTTTTCGTGCAAGAATATCTCATACTGACAGGAAACCCCCATCATACAGATCGCGACTTACCAGCCTGTGGGGGGAACTGCTCGCCGAGCACCCCTTCTATTCCGGCCCAAGTGAAGAAGCTTTTCCCGGATGCATCATACTTTGAGGCCGTTGTCGTCCCCAATGCTGGACATGGCTTGAACTTTGTGAGTATTTCTTCTCGTTCGCCTGAAGGTGATTACTGACCAGGTCTCAGGAGTACACACACCCTACTACATATAGTGCTATCCTCGATTTCTTCGACAAGCAGGTTTGAGCCTTGATTTTCACAAAGCTATAGGCCTCTGGGGTATATAACCGTAAGTAAACAACGCCATCGCCAAATTTGAATGGAAGTCTGAGTTGGGGAATACTTGTCTACCAGTGGCCATTGGCGGCCTCGATGGATTGTCCTTCCTCCTTACCTTGTTATATCATAGACTATTCATCACAATTTAGCTAGATCGTAATTGCATAATCCTTTGCCAATTCATACTCTGCTAGGCCTTGAAAAACTTGTGTAATTAGTGAAATCATTAGTTTATCAGGATCCATGGCCGCACATCGTGGAATACTATTTAAAGTGACTCAATTTCAATATTTGGAATCAAACTCGCCTACAAAGTATCCTATTTAACAGCAAACCAAATATCTGAGCATATGAATATTTATTGACGGTCATCCAATACCCATGGTGATTCAGGGGCCATTCCTCTTACTACAAATTTCGGGCTGTCCAAGTTCTGTCAAAAACATTGAGGGACCGTTGAGCTAAATCCATAAGCATAAATTCGTTCGGGTTTATGGAATCTAACGAACCTGAGGGCACAATATCGAGTGCCTTGATTGATGTGTTGAGTGGTTGGCTAAGCATAAAGACCGCGGCCCGAGCAACGTCCTCTGAGACAAGCGGTCTGTGGCATTTAGCAGGGATAATTTTTATGTTCAACATTGATAAAACTTACTCAAAACCTTCAAAGAATTTCTCATATTTCTCTTGGTCATTGCCGACACGTTGAAGATGGAAGTTGGTTGCAACACAACCAGGCCTCAAGGCAAGAACACGAATGTTGGTACCACTGAGTTCGTTTCGGAGAGCGTTGGTAAATGCCTCTTGGGCAGCCTTGTTCGTGTGATACACGGCTTCGCCGGGAAAGGGAGGAACTTCGAGGCCTGTGATCGATGTCACGTTTAATATTGTGCCTTCTTTTCGGGGACGCATTGAATGATTGAGAACTGAATAGGTCACGAACATCATGCCATTGATGTTGGTGTTGTTCATGGCAATAATGTCGGAAACATTGAGTTCGAGAAAGATGGCAGGGGCGCCGAGGGCAAGCCCAGCCTTGGATAAATCATTTGTCAGTTTGACAAGAGAAAGACAGCAGTGACAAACCGAGTATCTTACGTTGTTGATCAGAAAATCGATTGCTCCAAGTTCCTTGATTGCAGATTTCACAGCTTCATCGACGGCATCGTAGTTGCCAACATCAACCGCTTTATAAACGATTTTGCCCCGGCTTGAAGACCCAAGTCGGCTCGCGATGGCTGCCAATTTATCCTATTCTCTTAGCTGTACTGTAAAGTGTCTATCCTTATCCGCAGCCTACCTCCGATCGTGAGAAGAGGACCAAGTGTGCTCCCAGCTCGGCAAGAGAATTGGCGATGGCCTCGCCGATGCCCATGGAGGCACCTGTCTATGAGGAGTGTCAAAAACCGGGCCCTTGCCCGAATTCGGAGTGGAGGCATACCAAGAGGATAACTTTGCCATCTAAAGCCATGTTCACCGGGGTTGATGGAAATAAATAATGCAAACCAGTCAAATAAAAGTGATCGAGTATTTGAAGGTCGGTCACGGATTTGAATCTGGATAGAATCTTAGCCAGGCATTCTTGATCAAGAGACAGTTGCTACAAGAGGGGAAAATGTGGAGTCAATTTTTCAGAAAACGGGCCGAATCTGCATCATTGTCTACAGATAATCCATCTGACAAATCAACAACGCAAACTTTTCTTGGCCTCATCGGGTATCCACTGAGACAATTTGGTGCGAGAACGACATTGCATATTCGCTCCGTTTTGGTTTAAAATGCTGTTACAAGCGAAGCATGGCTGCTGAGTCTGCATGCATCATAACGGATTTCATGTGGCTGAGCAGATGATATTCGAGGCCATGCAATTTACTACCAGCCACCGCCGTCACGATATGGATAATTGTGTCGAGGTTTCATCCGAAAATGTTCTTTTCCTGTCTTAAGTATTAAATCGAAACTTTTACATCATTTCGTGTCTCGGTGATAGGTCTGCATGACTAGATTTACAAATGAAGAAATAGCGAAAGCAGTCGATCAGCGCTTTGAATGCTACAACACTACACTACACACTGAGATGAACACCTTTTCTGCTTGAAAACAATATTCTACATGAGAATGATATTACACTCTCGGATAGGTTTCTTAAAATTCCTCCGACACTCGGGACCTTATACGAATCAAACCTGTGAACAACGGAGAAATGCTATGTTTTTCTGAAGTCCTTTGAGAAATAAGACTAGTGAGAGGGTTTCCGCAATAACGAACGTTAGGATATGTCCAACCATCAGCTTCCCGCAATTCCAATTTTCTCAATACTCCAGCGCAACCTAGCAAGATGCTCAATGCTAGTGGGACCTGTCAATGCCTGGTTAGTCTGCCGAAAGACGGCAACTAAATTCGCAGTGGCCCGATTAATGCACGTGTGGTAATCCTCCGGGGAAACAGCCAGCGGTTCATGGACCATCGCCGAGTCCGATCAAAGCTTACAAAGGAGAAATAATCCCAATCTTGACACCTTGCGGCCCTTACCATTGATCAATTTGACGGTTCACTGAGATGTGGGTCTTCTCTGTTGTCGGAATCGGGCCCAGGGTTGTTTTGCGCTTTGCCGCTTAGTCATTTCTTTGGGCGTACAGCTCAGTTCAATTCCCCAGATTCAAGTTGGGAAGCAATTTCCACAGTGTTTCCTTCGTGGAAACATGATATGACTTTCTCCCGGCAGCCAAATGTCAGAGATTAATATCACTACTCACTGTCATCCTCGAATCAGCTTCCATCAATTATGGTCAAGCCCACGTAGTGGGGAAACACCAAGCCTTCTATACACGCGACAAGATGGTCCCTTTAGTTCTGGTCGACATAGCTTGTTCGCGAACTGCCAAGCATAATACAGCCGAGACCAAATAAGCTTAGTATTAAGCTTCTGGCTGGAAGGTATCCTGATGAATTCTAAAAAAATTCCACTCAATGTGATCGGAGCTTGCCTCGATATCACGTCAGACGAGATAATATTATGGGAGGCATTGACCCAGAAACTTCCTTTCCATATGCTCACAGTAAATTTAGCCTTCGGCCAATAGCCGTTAGGGCACATCTATTAACCACAATTGATCATAAGGTGATACACAATTGCCCGCCGGGCGCAGCATCTCACCGTAACCAATGAGATAAGCGGATGTTACGGGACACGGCATGGACTGTGCACCAGTTTCAAGCCAGCAAGGTCGATCAAGAGTTCCGAAAATAAAACTAACTTCTCCTTCACCCGGAATCAAGAGTAGCCCGAGGGGCCGTCATGGGGCTAATTCTCCAGATAGGCTCGGTTGACGAGTTTTCATTACTCTTTTCCAACGCCCTGTTCACAATAATAGCTCATCCTCTCTCGTGCAATCATGAGACCTATGCAAGGTTGATGGAAATTAAATTGCCGCTGTATTCACTCCATCCTCCATATAAAGCGCGTCCATCATCACCTTGGGTTTTATTTTTCTGTTCTATCAAATACCCAATTACGCCGATACGATGATTGGTCCCAAGTTTCTTGCAATCACAGCTCTCTTGCGCCTCGTCACCAGCCTTTCTGAGAGCTCTGCGCTTCCATCGACGGCAGTGATTCCGAATGAGTACTCTGAAGGCCCCGTCAGTGCTGAGTTCTCATCGCTGCCGCACCGCTTAGATAGCCCCAAGTTATCCGGTGCCGCGAACGACACGGCTTACGATTGGTACGTACAGCCATCATCTTGACAAATTGCAAATGGTATTAACATTATTCGAATTGGAGGTGGTATTTTGATGCAGTATCGACTTCAACCAACGCATCCTTCCAAATCATATTTTTCAACAATGGCCCTCAAGGGTTTCCAAACACCCAGACTAAACCACTCTCCGTGCGTATCAGCGCCAGCTTCAAAAATGGAACCATCGCAAATTTTGAAATTCCAGCGGACGAAGCTGCCTCTGTGACGACAAGCGCAATCGGCATCTCTGCCAACTGGCAAGGCTCTGGCTGTAGTTTTAAGGGAACAGGGCTCGAGAGTAGCCAGCCTATTTATACGGTCACCATCAAGTCTGCAGCTTACGGCATATTTGGCACTTTGACTCTCAAATCGGTTAGTGATGCTTCCATTTCTTTTCTTTCCACGAAACTCAAAAGCTCATGATTTTATCAGAAAGCCCCAGCGCATTACCCTTGCGACGTCAAGAAGTCGGGAGTAAGTGAGTATCTCATGCCTGGAGTTGCATGGTCCAATGCCCAGCCTGATACGGATGCCATTGCGGACTTTTCCATCAACGGAAGTCGTCTAGCATTCGAAGGTGTTGGATATCATGACAAAAACTGGGGAGTAGTGTCATTCCAAGATGCGGTTCAGTCTTGGTATTGGGGTCATGGACGCGTCGGCCCCTACTCCCTCGTCTGGTTTGATGCCCTCGACCACACCGGGACTGAATACTACTCCGGCTACGTAGCCAGGGATGGTCAGATTCTGGCCACAGGGTGCACATCTGAATCCGTCACTGTCCGTCCCTTTGGTAACAATAGCGAGTATCCGCCTCGGTCGAACACCGGGGTTCCCGATGGCCTCGCTCTTAAGTTTGATTTGGGACAAGGTAAGACACTATGGACAAATATTACAAGGAACTTCAACATAGTCGATACCGCCGTTTATCAGCGATGCGTAGGTACGATGGTTGGGGGGATTAAGGGGACCAAGCAAACCTTTTCGGGAAGGTCGCTGTACGAGGTTTTCAAGTTTTAGCTTTCCGAGGAAGAGATTATACTGGATGAGTTAGAAATGGCCAGGCCGATAGGATCACCTTTTCCACCGAAGATTGTGATCGACGGGAAGTGATAGTGTATCCACAGGGAGTCGCCATTATTGCTCAACATGTTCAATACAAAATCTACCCTCATATTGGTTATATTGGCCTCGAGTATGCTCAGCGATCGTGCTAGGCGGCCTCTATTCCACACCACAAAGGTTGAACTGATAGGTCATTGGCAAGTTGACGTAGGAAGGTTGAAGCAGAAATTTAGGGCCCATTGACTTTGCAGATATCTTCAATAATAGTAGACTTGATGCCCCACATAAAAGATTATATCCGAAAGTCATCAGCATTTGATCGATATGATGAGCAGCTGAACCATGGGCATGGCAGTGTCACAATTACTGGTTATTGAAATAGAAACTGACAATGCCCAAAAAGGCATCCAAGTAAAAGTTTAGAATTCGAGCTATTGTTTCAGGACATGACATTCTCAGCTATGCGGAAAAGAAACTCCATTGCATCGACCACCAATTCAGGGGTATCAACCTCTATCAATCAAATGCAAGGTACTTCCATATGATTATACTCGTCCAAAAATGGGCAGTGATGAGGCTTATGGAAATACGCGTTGTGAGCAGTACTCCTAGGCTGCGGTGGAGCCTCCAGGCTTCTGGCCATACACGTATTTGTACTTGCAGTAGATATGAATGCTTCGAGTACTACGCAATATTCGGCGCATATCCGCTAGGAAAGTATCGTATTCGTCTTTTGGCCATCTGAGGATAGTAGTCCACAAAAACAGAGTGTAGCCTGGGCACAGCGTTAGCTGGTCTCGCATCCCCGCACAATGGGAGGAGATCTCAGGTCAACCTCACCTTCCATATCGTTCTCAAGTGTCAACTGGGTATAACGTCCAATTTCGGCAAGCTTCTTATCATTTGTCCATGCGCCAACTGGTGCCTAGCAACTTGTGAGATCTTGAGCCTTTAAAATTAAGAAGATCTTAGACAACTTACTTTGTATGAAACGGCGTTGATATTCTCAAAGCCAGCCTCTCGGATCCCCTCCTCTTGGAGATTCTTCTCAATGACAGTGAAGCAGTGACCTAGCCTTTTCTCGCCCTCTTCAAACACAGAATTCCACAACTTGATTGCTTCCTCCTTATCCGCAGTTCCATCATCGCAGTAGTATCGGGGATCAAATTCACCGGACTCAACGTAGCCGCCAGGCTTGCAGCATCGGTAAGCTTCACGGAACAATGCGTTCCAATCTTTTAGGGCGCCGTTCAGAAAGCGAATGTGTATAAAATCAAATGAGTAATCCGGCCAGGTCCAAAGCTGTGTTGCATCGTCAATCTCGAATTTGACATTGGGAGGGACCCAGGTTGGCTAATTGCACAATTAGCGACTCTTTGGTTGATCACCCTCGCCCGATTGGAAGTACCTGTACGGGTGACAGGTCTGTGCCTACCACCTCGGTGTTGGGATGCTCCTCGCCGAAATCGCTGGTTTGCAAGTTAGTGAAATCTTGTTGCGCGACTTGACTATTATTTTGGGTTTAGGGTTCTTGCATTGCCCATATTCCTAAACGGGAGTTCAGCGGTCAATTTTTTCACTGGAAGAGCCAGCGAGCACCGTACCATTACCAGAGCCGACATCAAGAACTTTCTAGTTATCGCAATCATCTATCAGTAAACGATGGCGCAGTATTGCCTTCACTATGAAATAGATTCTCACCTCTATGTCCTTTTCTAAAGGAGCGAGATGCAGTTTGCCGTCGAGGAGAAGGGTGAGGTAGTGGTGGCTATGTTTTTAGTACGGTTAGGAAGAGGAAACCTTTTCTACGATTCACTCACACAATGTCAAGAGACTCGTTCTGCCGCTCGTCGTTGGGAGTAAAGTATTGCGTGTCATGCTTTTCGCTGTGGTACCTGCGTCCCTGAATTGTGCGGTACTCGAGAATGCTCGAAGATATTGATGCTGTTGTGCTGGAGCTAATAGTCAAACCAGTCAGTCGAGCGCATAAGCGGTATCATTATGTTAACTCGATAGGTACTAACCTATCGTCCTCAGTTATTTCGTAATCATTATCCTCGCCCTTTTGGGTCATCCAAGAGGTTATGATCAGCCGTTTATTCCTCGTAGCAAGGCCAATGCAATGAGCCTACCTCCACATGCTCTGCCGCCTCCAGTGGCATAGAGTAGTAAGTCGTACTTCGTACCACGCTAGAGCTTTGGTCCGTCATTTTGAATCTGGTTTGCTCGCAGTTGGGCTGTTGGTTCAGTTATTGGGCCAGCGCTGAGATTCCCTTCTGGTAGTGCAGATTCCGGCTTATCCGCGACAGTATAGCGGCTTTGCGTGACGAATACAAATCTGATAACGTCACAATCAGGCTTAGTTCAAAGTTCAAAAATCAATCAATACGAGGAAGGAATCAGTGGAGCGGTCAAGGAGAGACTGAGGGGTATAAGGCTGGCAGGGGTATAGTGGACCGGAACAAACCAACCCCGAGCCTTATAACCGGGATCGATAAGACTAAGGACTCACTCCGGTGCATGAGGCGCCGGGTTGTTTTGACGGCATTGTGATTTGCTAAATGGATACTTTGAGTTATTGCGTCATGTCTCATCGTTTTGGAGGCCAACTGTGTGACCACAAGAGGCCTCGTCTGAGTTGTGTATCCAATCTCTGCATTACATCTTACCCTAAACACGATTTCTTCTCCTACAAATTGCTAGATCGTAACAATTGAGAACTATGTTTTGCTTAGAGAATTAATAAGAAACCGAGAGTGAACAACTGAACTAGCTTTATGAAGTGAACTCTAGTCCAACCCACAGTGAGCACAGGTCTAAGCCACGGATTGGATGACTCAATGAACAAATAGCTGTGGAATCGGGACATGAATAGACCAGCAGGCTGCATAACTGTGGTCTGAGCATTGCCAAGATCCAAGCCAAAAGGACTGCTCGCGTGTCATCTTATTGCATGTGGCCTTGTTTTCCACATGATATGATATGCCAGCCGCGACCTATCGTCATTAGCGTCTATGACAACCCTTTTCAGACAATTATGCACTGATGCCTTTCACTAGTGCGCTCATGGGTTTACAACATGAAGCCCTTGCAATCCTCGTTAAACCCTAGGACAAGGGAACATGACCTAAATAAACAGCTGACAGTCATCCGTGAACAGCTCTAGCGCGAGTCTTAGTCATCGCTCCTCCAAGCTGGTGAAGCGTCCGGGAATTATCCGACGAGGATTACACAGTTCATTTCCGTTTCCCCTTTATGATCTCTCGACGATTCATCAGCTTCAGCAATGGAGTCCCTCCCTCAAGATTTGGTCGATCAGATTGTTTCTTGTCTGATACCATTGGATTTCAAACCCAATGAACCATACGATAAGCGCGAGAAACGTGCCCCACCACTTGCGCCTCTGGCCACAGTGTCCCGCAGCCTCCAGATCGCGGTAGAAAGGTGGACATTTAAGCACATCAAGATTACTAGCGAGGAACTCTCCGAGTTTGATAGACTGCTGGCCCCTGCGAGGCGTTTCCTTCTAGCCAATTTGACCTTTACTGCTATTCTCCCAACCTACGATCAAGCTGCCGGTTTGCGAGCGGAGTCACCCGCAGAACGGGCAGCCAATGATGAAAGCTACACCCAGGCCATCCAATCCTTGTTTGGGACTCTTAGGAGCTGGGAGCTGGAAGATCCTAAAACAGTCGCTCATCACCTGGAGCTCACGATCAACCATCCGGAATCGCCTAGTGACCGACCTTGGCCGTCGGAATACGCCCCGTGGGACTCTGAGGATGGCAATGAGGATGAGTGCATTCACGAGGGCAGGTATCTGCATTCATACATTGACCTTCAATTCCCTGAATCTCTGCCTCTTCTCGAAAGAGTCAACCAGCTGTCCATGGTGCGGCCGGAAAACAGGTACGGGCATCGAAATGTCTACCCCAAAGTTCACATGCTCCTAGCCTCAAAGATGCCAAACCTCGAGGCTATCAACTTCTGTCTCGACGATGATGAGAAGCGGTTTCCGGATATCCGGAGACACAATCGAGAGGAGGCTTCACACTCCATTCAGCAACTGACGCTACCATCCTTGAGAAGCGCTGTCTTTGACTTCTTCCTGCGGAGATATCGGACTGAGACCATCCCCCCCCTGTCTTACATAGCCCCGGGATACCAGATCCGCTTAGTCTGGCGATTTGTAGCATCTCTCAGAATCTTGTAAACCTTGAAGTAAGAGGTGCATTCGATATCTCCATCCTCCAGCCCCTCCAAGGATTGAGCAATGACCCTTGGCCGAAGCTCAGGTACTTTGACCTCAGCTTGCACGCAACCACGCCAGCAGGCGATTGGTACTTCACAGGTAGCAATGGCTTGATGCTGTCTTCTGTAAATGTGTCGCCAGATCCACCACCTGAATTCACGCTAGACAACCTCCATGAAGAACGATTTCGTTTCATAGAAGAGGCTGAGTACGCATTTCTCACACCAGTCGAGGTATTCCGAGGCAAAGTCAACGACGACACTCTCATCCCTTTGATCGGTGCCTATGCCGATGCGCTGTCAGCGATGCCTAAGCTCACGTCAGCGGTTATGAACTTTGAGCTCGAGTACGAGTCTCTTTATACTGGGGACCCTGCTTGGTTCAGTATAAGCTACTTTGCGCCTTGTGCCAACGCAAAGAATCACGGTCCAAGGTTTCTGTGTCCCAAATGCCATCGCAGTGTTACTCGCCAGCTGGTGACTTCGTTTATCGGGTGGGAGCCCAGTCAAGAGCTAGCGGGCAAGTTGCAAGGCATTCAAGGTGCGTTTCGTACGGAGCCCATGGTTGAGAAGGACATAGAGTCCTTCATAGCGGATCACGAGTACCATCTGGAGTAGCTATTGCATAATTTGAAGGAAGGCATAAGATCTGCTTGCAGCGAATGGAAGCAATGCAAGCATAATTCAAGTTGTTTCATGTAGCATAAATATGCAATCGCTTCTTCTTAATTTCGTCATTGCCACGGGTTCCCATTCCACCTGCAGATTTCGGCAAGGTTTATTTGGAAACCTATCACCCAATTACTCATCATGTAGTATCGGGATACGTTTTCCCATAGGTTCATAATATCTTAGGGAATTCTACTTCTTTTGCATGGAGTCTTCTTAAACACACATGACTAAATGTAATCTCTATCATTTGCGCGCTATGTAACATATGGGATCTATCCGGCCTCCCCCCTTAGGGAGAAGCCTATTCTAGGCGTGCTTGCACGCCGGCTAATCTACAGCTTCGTGAAGCAAGAGTGTGCATTGCTCAATTGTCGCAAAGAAAAAAAGAAATAAAGAAGAAGAAAAGCATCACTTGGTATTCCCTCATGCTTCAGTTTCTCACCTCGACATGGGCCATCAGGACTTTCAGAATGTCGAGCGAATATCCACATTGATATATCCTGCGCCAAGACACTATATACAATGCCTGTGAAGCCAGCATTCCAAACCAGGGGTGTACACAATGGCCATCAGCATCGCTGCTTCATGGCTGTGCCCTGGGAGCAACCGTAACATGCTCTCAACGTGTTAAACCGACCAACTAATTACAGAGCAAGCATGCCGGTGCCGATGAGGACGGCGAACAGGCCCAGGCTCACATCGATGCCACCAAAGGAAAAGGCTCGAGGCATGGGGACTCCGAGAGCGGCCGCGCTTGAAGAGCTGGAGCTAGAGCCTGAAGAGGTGGTGTTTCCAGAAACAGCCAGAGCAGTGCAGTTGCCGGCGCTGGTGCTGGCAGTCTGGGTCTGAGCCTGGCCGTCAAAGTCACAAGCGGTGGAGGCCTTGCCCTGGCTGACGTAGTAGGCGTTGAGGACGTAGGCGAGCTTGTCCTTGGCCGAGCACATGCTGAAGGTGCCGTAGACACCGGTGGTGGCGTTTCCGTTGATTCCGGCGCAGAGGGTCTCGTTCTTGCCGCAGATGTAGTTGAAGATGGCCGTGTAGTTGCTGGAGGGGAGGCTGGTCTTGGGGACACACGAGGTGGCGTTGTACATGCAGCTGCAGGCAGACTCGTTGGGGGTCGGGGGCAGGTTGGAGCTGGCAGCCCAGGTCGAGTTGACGGTAGGGCAGCTTGCAGCAGTGTTGGTGGCGGTGAAGGCGGACATGCTGACTCCAGAGGGATCGGCAGCGCGGACCTTGGAGGCGAGAGCAGAGAAGTCGTCCAGCTTGGTGACGGTAGTGCCGTTGATTTCGACCAGACCTGTTTGGACGTGTTAGAATAGGGGTTCCGGGGGTTCACTCTGTTGCACTGTGGTCGCTCACCGTAGTCGTTGGTCTCCTCAAAGTACTCGTAGACAATGCCACCGCTAACAACGCTGCTCATGTTGGAAGAGTAGAGAGCAGTGGTCTCGGTAAAGTTACGCTCAGCGGCTCCGTCGGGCAAGTTGCAGCCGTACTCGGCGAAGAAGACGGGGACGGAGTAGGTCTTGAAGTGGTTGATGAAGCGGTTGTATCCAGAGGACTCAAAGTTGCTGTCTCCGCACCACGAGTAAATGTTGTAGCCGAAGAAGTCAATGGCATCGTCGCTGTCTCCGCATTCGAAGTAGGCGGAGAGCTGGTCACGGATATCAGTGTCGTCGTTGGCGGCGTACCCAACACCCATCCAGCGGTAGTTCTTGTCGCTAATGTACTTCTTGGTGTCGCGGACAGCGGCCTTGACGTATGCGGATGCGTCGGTGTTGTTGGCCTGGTTGCTGACCTCGTTGCCAGCGAAGAATCCGAGGACGTTGGAGTAACCGGCCAGGGCGTCGACGACGGCCTTGTAGCGGGTGAACAGAGCCACGTTCCACGCGGGATCGCTGCGGTCAATGGAGGTGCTGGGCTCGCTCAGATCGGAAATGACGTAGATGCCGGCATCGTTGAGAAGCTTCATGCAGGCAGAATGGTCGGCTGTGGGGTCAATAGCGTAGGTTCGGATGATGTTGGTGCCGAGCTGGGCCAGGAGAGGCACATCGACCTTGCATCGAGCCTCATCGGCGAGAGGATCGATAAAGGTGCTGTTGGTGGTGGTGGCTCCGGCGGCAGACGAGTCCTGCTGGTATCCAACGCCCTTGAGGAAGAATTGGGTTCCGTTGCTGAAGAAGAACTTGTTGCCCTGTAGTGCGCAAGGTGGAAGGATATATTAGCTTGGCGTGTCGTATTCAGATGCGGCGGGGATGCGTGGCGTCGCATACCTTCATCTTAATGGCGGGGAGATCATCGCCAAGAACGCTACCGGCCAAGGCCAGGAGCGACAGTGAGAGCTTGAGAATGGCCATTGTGGGTGATACGTGCGAGTGGTTGCAACGGGCTTGGCGCTGTTGATTTGGCGGACAGCGGATGATATTGTATCGCGTGTTCGTGGATCGGCGGGTTGGCGATGTGCTACGTACGTCTCAAAGGTGTCTGAGATGGCGAAAATGCGACACAGCAGCGCGACAAATTTGCGCCACCAGAGATGGAAAAGAGAGCGGGTGCGTCTAAGATGCAAAAGGGGCGGAAGAAGGAGATTTCAGGCTAGACAATGCAGTTTGTTAATCGAGGCAACGAGAGACTAGAATTTGAAGATTTGACCAAAGTGCGCCAAGAGTCAAAAAGAATAGACAGAGGCTTCCTTTTTTTTTTTTTTTTTTCGTCTTCTCTCTATCTCTCACACGCAGGGACGTTCTCCATATGAACAAACGTACGAATACCGGACCCATATTCGTCAGGAGGCGCAACGCGTGCGACGCCCACTATTGCCGGCTAGACTTTAATGGCTCGGCCCACTGAGCGATGGCCTCATTGCGTCTCCTTTGGTCTCGTATTTTACTTGCCAGACCTGGTGTCCAATTGCAGCTTAGCTGGATGATTCGTCTCGCCCGGGCTTTGACATTCCCGTTCCAGCGCTCGATGGTGCGGAGTGTGTGGGCCCGCGAGATGCCGACTTTCCGACCAGGGTACGTCAGCTAGTTGATGGGATGACGAGGCCCAACTGCGCCACCCATCGTCACGGCCGACTTGAGAGAGGGCGAGGGACAATAGTGGGAGAGTGGGAGAAGAGGGACAGGGAGAGATGAGGAGGGGCTGTTTAATGACCTGCTCCTTTGGGGAGTGATGCAGGAACGGAGTGAAGAGGGGCAGACGTTGAGTCTTGAGATGGGAGAGTGAGTTTTTTTTTACGGCTAGTCTTCCTTCGTGCCCATCGTGATGCTTCCATGCCAACTCAAGCGGTCTCCTCTTCTTCTCGGACTGTTTCTTCTCGATTTTGACAGCAAACCGGGCACACTCTGGACGAGCCGTCACTCTCCACAAGCAGATACGCACACACACCCACGCACACACACACACGTCAAATCGCCCCTCCCAACCTGGAGCGAAGAAACAATACAAGATCTCCTTCTCTAATAAAATTACCACCATCAAGTTCGCCGGTTTGCCGGCCCCATGCCGTCAACCCGAGCAGTGGGGCAGTCCACAACGTGACAAGACAGAAACAGTCGTTGGACATTCTCAAGTCTAAAAACATCTTGTCTCCCCAAAGCCCCTAAATAGAGTCCGCTTTTCTTCTCTTCCACCAGCAAACTCTCCATCGAACCCACTGCATCTCCCCGGACTCGCCCCCAAAGTGTTGAAGCCTGATTGGGTAAACTGCATATCCGCGCATCGTATCGAGGGTGAGAATAGAAGCTCCAAATAAATTTGAAAACCGGGGGAGGATAACCGGCTCGGGTCGCACGTTATCTTCATTAAAATGGTTCAGGTGGACGGCACCTTAACCCGATGGACAGTGCTTTCGTTTCGTGCCATCGACAGAGGCTCTTATAAAGATTGACTCGGAGTAATTTTAGATTGACCAGAAAAAATCATTGGAGGCTGGTGCAAGTTCAAGACAGTGTTGCCGTATTCCGCGAGCATTGCTACCTTTCTCCGTATTTGGCATGTTTTGTTCTTCCTCACGAGGAGCGCGATAAATTATAAAATTCATCGTCATGATATCTTACACGTTTTCGAGCATGTGCATCACGTTTGACATTGACGACGTACACATCGAATGCGCATTCGTAAATCTGAGGGTTGGGCGTGCATCCCTGTCTAGCAAATCCCTTTCACTATGCAACGCTCAAAAAAGTCAAGGAGAGACGAAAGAACTATATACAAGCTGTAATAACCCGTCTAGTAGTGTCGAAATTAAGAGATCCTAGCCCGCCAGTCACATATGCAGTCGATCCTTCCCGTGCCCCTAGCCAATACCCCATCTATTTCAAATGACACGGCAACTCTCAGCCGGAGAGATCCACTTCACGATTGTTAGTGTTGCAAGGTTCGCGATCGACCGCATGCCTGCTTCAGGGAAGTCGTATTTGGTGGAATTAACAGTGGCACCGGCGCAATTGTGGCCTGTGCAACATCTGGCACGGCATTTCCAGGCCTCTGAGAATCAACGAAATTCAACATCAGGCTCACCACCATGGCACCGTCGAAGCATCCCGCTTGACTATTTAGTTCACCAACTGGCGGCTCATGTGCGTCGTCTGCCACACCGGGTCGTCTTCAACGTCGAGCAGCGCAAAGCCCTGCCGCTCCCAAAATCGAATTGCCCCAGGCAAAAACGGATGGGTATGTAAATAGAGGGTTTGGATTCCTGCATCCCGCGCTAGCTGCTCTAGCGCAGCGACCAGCTTTGAGGCCAGTCCAGCGCGCCGCCACGCCGGGTCGACGAATAGCCTCACGACTTCGACTATACGATCGGAGTCGAGATCCAGCTGTTTGAATCGACCATCATATGGCAGGTATCCGATCGCAGCGATCAGACGGCCCTCGCTCTTGGCCGTGAGAAAAGCTCCGTCGGCCTGCTCCAGGTATGTCGTCTCGAAGGTCTCGAGATCGGCGACCGGAGCGTTGGGATCCAGCATTGGGAACATGTCAGCACGGGCGTTTTTGACAAACTGCACGATCGTGGGGATGTCATCGTGCGAAGGCGGGGAAATAAAGAAGGCCATTGTGTATCTCGTTTGAGCAGTATTGTATGAGCAGTATATTTCTGAGTAGTTTTACTTGATGAGAATGAAGTCGAAGTCAAACGCCAAGCGGAAGACGAGTCGATTGATAAGGCAATGAGCTCATGGATGGAAACGGCCCAGTCGCCGACTTCGCTCTGCCCACTTTTCGCAGGGGATGCTGGCCGCAATGCAGTACAGGGGAATATAGATATGGGAGTAGAGATAACGCTTATCATTGCTTGCTTGCCAATAGATTTTCTTCCATCGTTTTATTATTGATTCCTGTCGTTATCTCGTTCTCCTTTCTCGGAGATCTAGTCTATGTCATCTACTCGAGCAACGAATTGCGGGGCCGGAGATCGCGCCTCCGCAGTATAGGGTATCTAGCCGAATTTTGCAATGCACGTCAGGCAGATCGAGGTGCACGTCGATTACATGGCCTAAAGAAGATTGTATTGACTATTGAGTAGGAGAAAGCTAGACCAGCGTAAATGTATTATTAGCAATTATGGATGTGCTTAGCTGTGATGGATTTAGCAAAACCCATCTCAGTAGGACAGATGGCGAGTCTCAACACCAAGGTTACCAGACCAAGCATCCCCAATACCCAACTTTTCCGGCCAGTTTTGATGTTTCTTTTGGGTGCTTTCGGTTGACCAAGTTGGCCTGATATTTGTTCACTTTTATTTTGGGCGATTTGGCCTATTTACTCCTTTTCGGACATTTATTTATTTATTTTCCACTTTCCTTTCTACCTCACCGATTCCTTCACAAGACGTCTGTTTTACTGGGTGGTGCTGGTGTTCTCTAAAGTCTATTTCCTTCCTGGGGTTTTGTCCCCCGTTCACTAGTTAGATTCGCGGTGATTACAAATATCATCTTCAAGGACAGTATTATTCCTTTCAACATGGCACCTTCGTCGTAGTTTTAACAAACATACCTCGGTTAACCTCCGACACTAATATGGTCTGACAAATCCAACCAACAATAATAAATGATTTGTCGAGAGTGCATTTAGAACCTTGGCTTCTCCGCGGAGCATGACATTCTCTTATAAGAGCTCATTCAGCAGAAGAATTGAAGATTTTAGTCCTTATATCGACATTGCACCGCTCTAATCAACATCACCGAGTGCAAAAACCTGTAAATCTCGATGTTCTTCTAAATCCCGAGCAATCTCGGCGGTCCGAGTCTACCAAAAATTGCCCCGCTTCACGTGCCAGTATTGAGACGACTCACCATCACATCACATCTCGCCAATTCGATAATTGAGATTCAAGCAGAGTGAGAAAAGATGAGCGCAATAAGGGCTGGAGTGAAGATTTTCCCGTGGGTCAAGTCGCCTGCGATAATTGGCGCCCCTATGCGCGTCATGTCTGGGCCGGAACTTGCTCTCGCCGTGTCCAAAGCTGGAGGTCTCGGATTCATCGGCCCCGGCTTGAAACCAGAAGATACAATCACGGATCTGGACGCATTTCGCAATTTATTGAGCAAAGCTAAAGATTTGCCCAAAACTTTCCCCTCTGAAGATACTCTGCCGGTGGGCGTTGGCTTCCAGCTCTGGAACGGCGACATCAACACGGCCGCTAAAGCAGTCCGAGAGTACCGACCCTGTGTGGCATGGCTTTTCGCACCACGCGCTGGGCAGGCAGAATTGGATGAGTGGGCCAGCCGCCTGCGAGGTGAGTTCAAGGACATCGAAATTTGGACTCAGGTTGGAACCCTTGGAGAAGCCCTGGAGTCAGCAGAGAGTCAGTCACGTCCAGATGCGTTGGTCATCCAAGGAGCCGAGGCAGGCGGCCATGGACGAGCCAATGATGGACTGGGAATCATGGCACTGTTCCCAGAGATATCAGATGCGGTGCGCGGCTCGGGGATGTCGCTCTACGCTGCTGGTGGAATCGCAGACGGTAGGGGAGTAGCAGCAGCTCTTGCGCTCGGTGCCGATGGTGTCGCGATGGGCACCCGGTTCCTCGCATCGACAGAGGCACGTATCAAGCAAGGATACCAAAATGAAGTCGTTCGGGCCACCAATGGAGCCCAATGCACGACCAGGACTATGTTGTACAACCATCTCCGAGGGACCATGGGTTGGCCCGAGCAGTACAGTCCACGCGGCATCCTCAACCAGAGCTGGCACGACCAACAAGCCGGAGTGCCGTTTGAGGAGCTGAAAAAACTCCACGACGAAGCAGAGAAAGCTGGTGATGAAGGCTGGGGTCCTCAAGGAAGATTGGCCACGTACGCTGGGGCGGCCGTTGGGCTGGTGCACAGCGTTGAAGACGCGGGAGTGATTGTCGAGCGTGTAAGAGCTGACGCAAAGGGGATACTGAATGGGTTCACAGACTTGAGTTAGGGGACTGAAGTTATCTGCCCTCTGCGACATCAGAATGTATGCATCCCTGAGCCTAAAGAATAACAAAGCCTTCGCGTTGTGGCAATCATCGGGGAATTTGGTGCGATGATGAGATTATGAGATTCAACTTGATCTGGATTTCAACCATTTCAAGACCCGAATTCGAGATCCCTAACCGCCGCTCCATGTTTACCCCAGGCCGAATCCTGGTTTTCGCTCTCTTTTTCGGGCGCCAACTCCAGCAGATGGTGCCATTTTTGGCCACCTGGAGCAACCAAAGTCGCGTCCTTCAAACCCGGTTCGTCCTTGCACAACGCCAAACGGGAAAACCAAGGTCGGCGCATAGCAAAACGCCTTTCCTTTTTCGTTGCTTAACCTTTTCTCTATTTCTTCCCTCTCTTTTTTTTTTCGACATCTTTTTGTGCTATTTTTTCCCGCGTGCTCCGTATGGGTGGGACGGATGGTGACATAATCCAAATGAGCGGGCCTGGTGTTTCGATAAGCGCCGCAGCAAGGGCGGCAAAACACAAACCATTGGGAGGCAACTCTCGACGACCCAAACACGTCCAAACAGTTGAATACGACAGATTCTGGGATGATTGGCTGTGGAATTCCTGCACTGAGGGAGGACGCCAGCGTTTGCGGCCTCTTTTGTCCCCGTTTGGCCTCGTTTGGCTGACCATCGTTCGGTGAGAGCGTCAGCGCCGTCTTTGTTGTCGCGCAAACATGGGCTTCTTTGTTCTTTGTTTTCGTTTCGTGTCCCGCTGATGGGTTTTATAAAGATCTCAAGTCTCCCATTCAGTCTCCATACACTCTTCGTCATCCATCCGTCGTTTGCCTTTGTTTCCTTAGAATCCTTCATTTTCACACTGCTGGCCAGTTTTGTTATACCCTTCAGGTTCTTCTCACACTACAACATCGGTCAATAATCTAGCCCGATCCATCGCTGAAAACATCCCGATTGACACTCTCTTGCTGTTTCTTCACTCGCAAATTTCTTCTCATTCGCATCAAAGACACCCTCTTTTACCTCCGCCACCATGGGTAAAGTTGGAACCGCTATCAAAGCCGGCCAGACGGCTATTGAGATGGGCCAAAACGTCAAGGGCCTCGCCGGCGCCGCCTCCGAGCTCCGCGCCGCAGACAAGAAGGAGCTCGGCCGCAAAGCCGGACATCATGCTTTCAACGAAGGCGCCGACACAGGCAAGACTGTGGGCAAGGCCTGGCTCAAGACTTTCGAGGTGGTACCGCGCCTCATTTGCCGCGGGCTGCAGTTCATCTTGGCCATCATCGCCTGCGCCATCTACGGCAACCGCGTCGATGCGGACCGCAAGGCCCATGATGGATACTCGGCCGAGTGGCTCTTTGCCATCATTGTTGCTGGAACATCGGCCATCACCGCCATTCTCTTCGTCGCAGCTACGCCCCTCGGTGCTATCCCGCTCGTTGGCAGCAAGCTCAAGCTCTTCAAGACGTATCGCGCCTTTTCCTGGGACCTCTTTCTCTTCATCATGTGGATCGTCGTGTTCGGAATTTTTGCAGGCATCTTTCTCCACCGGGACAGCGACAACTCGTACAAGGGCAGTTCGACCAGCCTGATGAAGGGCACCGTCTGGGTCGACTTTGTAAACTCCATCCTCTGGCTGACCTCTGGCGTGTACGGATCTCTGAAGACATTCTTCGGCGAGAAGGCCGACCACCTGACAGACAAGGTGGGAGGGAAGCTGTTTGCGAAGAAGGGAGCGCAACAAAAGGAAGCTAGCGACGCAGAGAGCGTGTAGGATATTTGTAATAACAGGCAAGAAATAGAGGTTTGGATATGGCAGCATCGCAATCTCCTAGGTCATGGGATTAGTCACTTGGTAATATCGAAAAATATTGTTCTATATATGAGGATTGAATTCTATCAAGCACTTCCATATTAACTCAGTTGAATTTAGTCAACTGCCACCGTTTTCTGCTCCAGGCCATGTCATGACTGTCTGATATCATTGGAATGTAGAAAACGGAATCACAGTGAAAGCCTACAGCTTCGTACCCGAAGCGGATGCCTCATGACATGCCCCAATCATGGGCAGCATCTAAGCAATCTAACCAAAGTGCCATGTTTTGTTCTCGCAATGTCACTATGGACGACTTTCTTTTGCAAACTTTCTTAGCAGTTGCATCGCGTTTAGAAAAACTAGATTGCGTAGTGACTCAACCATAAATGGAATGATATGTTGCTGCTGCTGATCTTAAACTGTCTTGCTAAGTACTTGTTGGACTTTGTGAAAATCTGGCCACTCGGATAGTTTCTGGATGTTTTTGCCATCATCTGTCATTGTGAGCACAAAAACGTAATCCGTGCCATATGGACCAGCTTCCAATCTCCCAACACTGCTACAAAGCATTGTTACAGTCCGTTTCTCAACATCCGTATACATCTCATTGATGGTGATTTTGAATTCCGTTAAAAGCTTGAAGAAAGTTGCTGCGCGTTCGTAGGTTCGGAATCTTCATACAAATAAGATCCTTGGTGAGCCGATTCACCCATGCCTGAACTGTATGAAGATGACACTTACTGTTCTCTCGTCATCGGAAAAGCCCCCTCCGTGTCTGGATGAAGCGTGTAGTAGATATCATCTGTCCATCTTGAAACAACTTGGTCCAGTGACCGGCTTTCCAGATCCGATATCCATCCTGCGGCGGTTTGTTCCAGAATTTCTCGAAGAGACATTTTAGTATTAGATTTGAGAACGCTTTGTTGCGACTCGGAATGTTTTGGATTCAAGCTTTGGTACAACTGGGTCGAAACATCTGCATTTTATAGGATATAATATATTTAAGGAGCTTCCAGTGCCAATCTTTCGCCACCTTTCGCTTTCGCTCTCGGGGTGTCGGTGAATAGTGGGCCTCCGAGCCTCGGGAAAGGGAGGGGGAAGACTTCTACTCCCATCAGGCTGCGATGAACCCCCCGCTGAACATAATTGTTCTAGTTCAAGGTGTTGTAATAGATCTAAAAGCTCATGGGGATTTGTAAGCCAAGCTACGGAGCATCCTAAATAGGGACATCCGCTTGGTTGATTCGGCCCATTTTCGCGATAATGTGGTGGCTCCGGGTGGAGCGGAGTGTGCGGAGCGGAGTTTGGGGGGAAGATGGACAAGGAGGAAATTGGGTACCTGGTTTCAAAATTGAGCGTAATCTAACATGCCATCATATTGAATGGGGGGACAAAACCTAGGAAGGAAATAGACTTTGGAGAACACCAACACCACCTAGAGAAACGGATGTCTTGTGAGGGAAGACGGTAAGGTAGAGAGGAAGGTAGAAAATAAATAAATACCTGACTAAAAAAATACTAAACTGGACCAAATCATCCAAAATAAATGTTAGGCCAACTTAATCAATCGAAAGCGCCTAAAAGAAACATCAACATTGGCCTGGAAAGTGTGTATCAGGGATGCTTGCCCGGGCAGCCTTGGTGTTGTACTCAGCCGGCTTTTCTAGTGAGATGGAGGTTATTGAATCTGTCTCAACTACTCATATATATGTTGACCAATAATACAATTGCCCTGTACCAACTTTCCCCGACTTAATATTTCCCCTGGTATTAATGTATTTTTGAAGGTTTAATCGAGGACAAAGGTGTCACATGTTTGTGAGAGATACCTTTATCATATGAAATCCGATTCTACAGGGTAACTAGAGCAGCAATGCCTTCTACTCGAATACAATTCGATAAGAATGAACGGCGCACAATTTTTGGTTGAAGAAAAGAAAACATGTCAGAAATAAGTTAAGACCGGTCATTGGTGCAAGTACCACACATAGGAATCGCGACTGGGGCAATTTCTCAGAGCAATGTCCGACTTTCATAGGTCCCATAAGGGGAACTAATCCTTCAGACTTCATATGTAACGAAGTGATATGATCTAAACCAACACACATAACTTCGCATTTAGCAGGATACCTATGTTCCTGACATTTACGACCCTTCAGACCCGACTTGTTCGCCGGAAATTCGTGGATAAGCCCGTACGTAGAAGTCCTGCGAAAATGCGAACCATGCGGTGATGATCGTCCAAGGTTTCCGTGGGAAACAGACCTCAATATCAAAATCTCGAAATAGGGTCGGAATCAGCTGTTGGCATTTAGTACTTCTTCATTAAAATTGTACATGGCGTGTTGGGGTTGCAGGGAAGCCTTACTCTAGACAGCTCCATCAATCCCATATTCTTTCCAAGGCATGTTCGACTGCCGAAGCCAAAACTGCCATAGCATTCTTCCATGAGCTTTTGCCTATCTTTATCGCCACTTTCAACCCAGCGCTCAGGTCTGAACTCATCACAGTCTTCTCCAAAGATATCTGGGTTTCTATGAAGCGCCCATGCGTTCGTACTGAGCACGGTCTGAACGAGGTCTTTAGTATGTGACCAAATTTAGTTGTTGAATAAACCTTACTAACCTTGGCTGGAAGATGATATCCATCCAGGTCTGCTCCTTCCTTGGGTACAACTCGAGGGAGCTGATAACCGACTATGTTGGTTAGTTAGGATGATAAACAAATCATGAAGTTCTTGGCTTACCGGCAGGATACATCCTGAGTGCTTCTTTGATCACCGCTTGGAGGTAACACAGATTTTGCGCCTCACGATATGTGACAAGTGGTGAAAGTTTGCCCGAACTGGCAGCGCAGTCAATCTCCTTGCGCAGTTTGTTGTAAACACGAGGGTTGCTTGCCACGTGGTAGATTACTGCTCGAAATGAAACAGCCTATGTATGCAGTCAGCTTTATCCAATTCAAAGATCAAACCATGTTGCACAAAGCAAGACTAACAGTTGTATCTGCTCCGGCGATAACGACGTTAGCGGTTTCAATCGCGATTTCTATGGGATTCACTGCGCTCCCGTCTGAGTTCTTCATTTGCTGAAAGTTTGAGGCCAGACTTTTACCAGGCACGAGGGTATCGGTGGCCATCTTCTCCCTTAACCGCTGGATAGCTGGTGCGTAAGCCTCTGGGTTTGAAATATCTCCAAATCGGGGGCACGTACCGTGAGGAGCTGAGGAAGAGGCTGTTCCGTCAATTTGGATTTCGAACGCCTCAATAACAAATAATTGATCAGCCATCGTACCGGCGGGAATTTCGCCGCCGTAGCTCCGAACCAAGTCCAACCCAGAGACGCATGTGTTGTGAGAACGAGAAATACCCAATGCCCGATATCATGCCAATCCGCTCCCGATGCTGTGGAGCCAAAGGAGCTACCAAATCCCAACTCCCCAACAAAATCGAACATTAGATATTGTGTCCATTTTGTCATGTCAATGATGTTTCCATTCTCCGCTCGCAGCTTTTTGAAGAACGTGTCCATAATTCCATCGATGTAGCTAGAACGAGTGAACGACGATTAGTAACAACCTCGCAATCCGGGCAAGACTGATGTTACACTGATAACTGGTTGGGATATTTAACCAAAGGCCCTTACTTACCTTTCCATGCTGACTATATTGGACATTGAATAAAACTTGGAGACGCGGCGCCTTTGGATTCTATGGATTGAGGGATCGACCTCAGAGAAACTGGGGTGATGCACAGGGTGATTCCACCAAGTGCTATACCAACTCTCCTAGAGAAACAAGTTGTGAATAACTCGAGCCCAAAACCTCTTCATGTCTCTCACCTTGACCCATGGGTTCCCAGAGTGAGAATATGTAACTCGAATACCAGTGGGGGAGGTAGTCGATATTTCATTCGGCGCAATGCGGACATATGTTCCTGTTTTGTGTTAAAAGATAAGGTCAAAGTGTCAATCCGTAACTGTGATTTCTTGTACCATATCTTTTATGTAATCGGACAATTTCGTCGTGCCAAGTCCCTTTCATCACATGAAACACCCTCCACAGGGGGGTCAGCTTGGCCCCGAATGGACCTGGTATTCCGCTGAGGGGAGAAATTGCAAGCTGGTAAACCACATTGAATGTAATGAAGGAGAGAAAAATACAAGAAATTGCAATGCTAGCTATACCAATAGCAGACTTGGCCGGGAGATAAGTTGCTGCATAGTTCGTCAACGACATGTTGCGCGCAGTTTAAAATTCGACGATCGTAGTGGGGAGAACAACCGAAGTAGAGCTCGAAGAGGGTTTCTTTATTGAAAAGAATTCTGATTCCTGTACATGCCCATTTCATTTCTCCTCCCCCTCTCAATGCGGCGGAGCCCGAATTAGCTCCACTAGGGTGCGGTCTCCGCCCTGCTACACGGCGGCGGATTCCGCAGCAACTTCCCGCAGATACGAAGCTGCAACGATGTAATGTTTGCAGTAACGACAAATTTCGGTCCAAAAAGGTGGTTTTTCTGATGAAGTGCATAAATCCCACTTCGAATTCCCACTTCTTCTCCAGTTGCACCTGTGTGAACATGGTCGCTGATGCTCTGTGGATGATGTCTGGATGCTAGAGCTGATAACCCGAGATCGTCAAATCATGTTCCGGTGCATCTCCGTACACCATGTCCTCGGATTAAGGCAAACTTCCCAGGCGTAGCTTGGCTTACTGTTTTCATTATCGGTACAACTACCCGCTTTTAGACTAGGGGTCCGGTCAATCACCCCGTTCACTCCAAATCGGCGAAGCAAGCCGTTCTTGATGGAGTCTTCTATTTTGTTCGACAAATCAAATCTCGCTACGAAATCAACTATATGGAGGGGAAGCGACAAAGAACCTAGTCGGTTAGTAAGTAATTGTACTTAAAACAAATGAATCGGCATTTGCTTCTCGACGTACAAGTCAATATTTTCATGATGAACTCGCCCCCTAGCGAGCTATAATGTCATCGTGGGAGTTCTTTTAGCTACACTACATTCTTCACACCTCATATGCCTTGGTTTGACTCAAACCCCTGTCTCAGCCTTGATGAGTACGTTTGGCAGAAATTTTGGATTTTTTATTTGATAGTTTCGTTCGCTAAAATGTCCATTGCATTTTCGTCAGGCCGGAACAACGCTAGTTGTTCCCATACATCAAGACCTGTTGCCAACGAAGTGAACGTAAATTCAGCAACCTGACTCGACTCAGTTCTGCAGTATGCTGTTAGATTCAAATAATTTTGGTGGAAGTTTGGCTCTTCAATTACCCCGTGTTGATGTCTTCGAGCAATCGATTGAAGGATTCAATTGCGTAAGACTGTATCTTCCCCGAGGATGTGTGTAGGAGGTCTTGCATGCTCTTGATCTTGTCTTGAAGATCAGCTGGTGATGGGCTATTCATTATCCGAAGAAGTAATACAAGGGATGTTGAGAGAATATGATGAGAGTCGAACCAGAATGAATCCGTGAGAAGATTTCTCGCCCGCATTTCCAGAAGCGTTGATATACTTGCATCATTGTTGTCCTCACACACTTTGACGTGGCTGCTGTTTGTGTGGCTTTTGGAAGCCGCGCTGAACAGAAAGGTTTGAGTTATCAGAACCAGGATGTAGTGATATCTTAGTCGAAGATAAAGCGTCACGCGTGCAAATGAGTCTGATATTGCTACTGCCTTAGTCAAGTGTTCGGGTAAACTTGCCCACCAATCGTCTAGGTCGCGAATTAATTGATCCACGTCCTGCTTTTTACATTGCTGCTTCAGGAATATGCAATTCATCGCCCTAGACAGGAACTGTGCCAGATTCGCCGAGGCCAATGCGTACATTGGTGGTGTTGCAATGCCGGTTGTCAAATCCTGTCGATAATTAGCTTGAGGTTTCCGTATACTTGCGCATTGCTTACATCTGAAGGGGACGGGACACTTTTGGCATCCACAGACAGATCAGAAAATCGACCTAGCGTGCATGAACTCCATTGGTCGAGTTCATATAATGACCACCACAATCGCGTCTTTTGCTCTGCAAACATTATGCTTTCGTTTTCTGTCCTGATATGCATGCCAAGTGACTGAGCGATGCGGACTGCGCTCCCCAGAGACACCCAGGCTGTGTGGCGCTGGTTGTGTTTCTGGCGATACAAGGACTTTTCTCGTTAGTCAAATTCTTCTCACAGGATCCAGTTCAATACAGACCATTAAAATGATTGCTTGGACACTTCCAATGCTGCCCTCTTCGATCACGCCCTCCATTTGCATGCGGGCAAGCTCAAAGTTCTCCGAGGAGCCATTCACCAGAGCAACTATGAGATGAATAATGGCTTGAACAGACATCATTGTATCTCCCCCGCTGTACGCTGTCTCAACGTCCCTGAAGAATTTTTCAGGACTAAGAACATAGACTACGCTGTTAATATGGCTGAAGAATGTTACGCCGCAACGCTCGCATGTTTTCCTGTCTGGGAGTGCGATGGCTGGGACTCTGAAAAGAGGCTCTCCGTCACGCAAGTCAATTGACTCGTCCCGGTGCATTGATGCCAGCCGAGGGAACTTGTCTGCTAGGGAAGCACTGACTTTGTGCTGGAGGACAGTGTAACTTGAAGCTCCATCGAAACCTGGCTACCAATGAGTTCTGATTATTTGCATTTTGTAAGATTTACCTACGAAACTGACATGTGGCATCCGGTATGAATGCACCGTCTAAACTGCCCTCGGACGCAGAGGGTGATGTGCCTTCAGGCGTCATCACGGCTTGGGGCGCTTGGAGCACTTGCGATGCCTCAATAGTGATTGACTGAGATACGGACGCCGGAGGCGAGAATTCTTGCGTCACGTTGGGATACGACAGGCTGCTCGGTTCGGTTTCCAGTTCAGCGACGTATTCGCGGAGATCCTCAACATCCAATGACGTGGCTGGAGAAAAGTGTCGCACAATTTTGGCCATCAACTCAAATCTCTCCTTTGATGTGTGGTAGTATGGTCGAGCCACGATCTCGTTAGTCACGGCACAGCTCAGCCCGAGCCGCTCGCATCTTCCACAGGCCCTCGACGATGACTTGTCGCACTTGGCTTGTTAGAGCAATGTTAAGGCAGCGATTGCTTCACCCATGGTAAGTCAACTTACCCTGATCTTGCGCCGTCTGCAATTGACGCAGCTGGACGGTAGTCGCCGACCTCTTGTGCTCGCGATCATGATTGCGTCGATGAAAAGATGCGATGCACAAGATGGCAACGAGAAAATGAAGCAGCCAGATAATCGATGCAGTATCACTAAACAGCATTCACCCAACCCCAGGTAACGAGGGTATCTCTAATGTGGAGAAGAACATGGGGACGGATGCATCGGATCGCCAAATCTGGGGTAACACCCGTAAATTTACAGCTTCCCCGCATCGGAATTGCCGAGGCCCCATTGCCTCCATCCAAACATATTGTGCGGGTTAGCAACGGCTGATTTGATTTGTTCAGAGCCGCGACAACTGAGATGGCAACCCGCATTTTGTCTAGCCCAGAGGCGGTCGCCGCTGGCCACATTCCGTAGAGCTCCAGCTGACCATGTAACTCATCTCGGTGACCGCACTTGTGGGTCCGTCCTCTGGGAAATACTCAAGAGCTATGAGCGTTTGGAGATGGATACAACTATCCAACAGACGAGGATCACTCAGCATGCAATATAACTCTCGTAGACTGGACTGTGTGCGTCAATCCATCAGACTTACCCATCCCTTATCCATACCCGTCGGCCCAAGATCAACTTTCCGCCATGCCGACTTCTAAACCCAAGTTCGAGATACATCAATTGGATTCGCGGTTTATCGCCCTCATTCCCGCCCTTTTTTTCCTTGTATGTCTCTTTTTCGTATGACATTTACCCGATGCTAACTGTGCCAGCCGCTGATTTATAACTTATTTTTTCATCCGCTCGCTCGTATCCCAGGCCCGTTTCTGGCCAAGCTTTCTGATCTATGGCATGCATACCACTTATCAACCGGCACTCGTCACATTCTTCTCTGCGAACTACATGATAAATATGGTAACCAGGACTCAAATTCAGCGGCATTATTGAAACTGAACTCTCGCAAGGCCCATTAGTCCGTATTGGTCCAAATACAGTCTCTGTCAACACGAACGAAGGACTGCAGACAGTGTACTCAGCAACATCGCCAATTGATAAATCCCCATTCTACAAGGCCTTCGCACCAGGCTTCGAGAGTAGCTTTACCTCTATTGGCGACACGTTCAAACAGAAAAAGTCGATTCTGTCCCATGCCTTTGCACCAAAAAAGCTTGATGCTATGGAAGTAAGCTTCATGGAACACACGAGGAAATTTTGCGAGGCTATGGTAGCACAGCAGAAGGTAGATATAGACGAATGCTTGTCAGCTTTGACCGTCGATATTTTGTCGGATGTCTGTTTTGGCGAGACGTTTGATCTGCAGCACAACCCCGCCGAGAGGGAGAAAGTCAGTGGAGGTTTGCTACAGGCAGCAAAGTTTGTATCATTGGTAAGAAGCGCACATATTATCAGTCTCTAGGCATTCCATTCGGGAGCGAGGCTGATGTGAAGAAATCCTCAGGAGGGCACCCTTTGGCGATGGCCTTGGTTACAAAAGGTCATTCGAAATTTGTCAAACCGGTTTACAACTCGCGACTACCCTCCCAAGGTAAGTTATTCCGAATGGAAGAAATGGAATACTAACTCACCACTTGTAGAGAGCCATTGGAGCAATGATCAACCAAAGACAAAACGCATCAGGCAGAGACGACATCTTCAACTACTTACTAACCGCTACAAAACCCGGGTCCGGGGAGCCGTTTACTGACCAGGAGCTCTTTGGAGAAGCAATCATTATGTTTGTTGCAGGATCTGACACCACCTCAACTGCGCTCCTTACTATAATATGGCACTTGCTACGTCACAAACAGTGTCACAATAAGCTGAAAGAGGAAGTACGGTGCAGATTCAAATCCATTGACGAGATTAATTACAAGGAAACACAATCCCTCCCTTACTTGAGAGCGGTGATTGAAGAGGGATTGAGAATCTTCCCGCCAAATTCGGGATTTATACCACGACAAGTATTTCCATCTGATCGACCGTTCATACTCCACGGCATCACTCTCCCTGTTGGAGTAAGTTGCGGCTTACAATTCACCGCATCGCAAATGAAGCTTACATGGGTATTTCTAGACTGAAATTGGCGTTGCGAATATGGCCTTGCACCGCAACCCGCTGTATTTCGAAAACCCAAACAACTTCATTCCAGAGCGTTGGATTAGTGGGGAAATGACCAAGAGGGACATTCCAGGATTTTCCCCCTTTTCTAAAGGGCCCAGGTCCTGTCTAGGAAGAAAGTAGGTTCCCCGTTTTCCTGATCAGCGATATCGGCTAACTCCTGCGCGTCAAGCATGGCATACATGGAAATGTCACTCGTTCTGGCAGCAATGATGCTCACCTTGGAAATGGAGTTCCAAAATCCGGAAACCGAAGCTATTCAGGGATATAAAGCAACTGACTCCTTCGTTCTAGTCAGGCCTCGTGTAGGAGTCTTCGTAAAGCGGCATTAGCAAGATAAAGCCGTAGAATCTTAGAATGAGCTGTGTATATCCGGGTTAAAAATGATATATCTCTAGGTTCTTTGGCAAACTGTCTTGAAACAGAGCTCAAGATGTACTGAAAATTATAGACCCGCAGATCTGACTGCTATTACGTGAATGGAAGTGTTATCACCAGTCACGCCAAATTAGTATACTCTCACGGAGAGAGATTGAACTTGAAACGGAATGCGACAATTTTGTATTGACCTAACATATGCTGAACAACTTTCACCTAAATCTGCTACTGCTTATTGGACCACTTGATATATCCCATAAATAAAACATGCTTATTCGACTTTTGTTGGACATGTTAGAGACGAAGTGCAAGTTGTGATGTCCAAGGACGACAGCAAGTGTTCCTGGATCTACATGTCGTATTCCCTTCCATCAAATCTAAAGTTCCGGTACAGCGAGATATGCCTCAATAGCAACAACGTGACTTTAGCCTTCTTTGTTGAGGCCCACCCATCTTTCCAGGCTAAATGACTTTGCGTTCTGCTACGCCATGCTGTTACGGAGGCAACGAAAAGCATCCTCGCCATATGTATTGAGTCAAGCGCTGTGCACAACCGGGACCCGGCCATCCAACTAAGAGTTATTGGCTAGCCCACGCCGTTAAACCCATCACTACGCGGTCTCCGCACTCCGTCTAAAGGTTCGCTGCGCAATATCCATCAATTCTACAGGTGCGCCACCCCGTATCATGCACGCGGGGCTTTTCTCGGCCTCCGCTGAGAATTGGTATCCACCAGCATTCGGTGTCCACATCTACACACAGCGCTGACTATTAATGGGATCGAGTCACGAAGCAACAAAGTTCGATTACATGAGTGTTTGTTCAAGAGACCTATTTGCGTCGCACATTCTTGTTAAGATCCGGCACGATAATAAACATGATTACTCAAACCACGGAGCCAATTCAGGCGAAGCTGTTCATCAACGGCCAGGTATGTGATTGGAACCCGACCTCGAGCTTTACATTCTCTCTGAACGCAACTCTAGTTTGTGAACGCATCTGACAAGAAGTCATTTCCATTGAAATCACCTTGGACACATAAGGTAGTGGCACACGGTATGATGAATTGCCAAACCGTTCGTTCCACCCTAATGATACATCACAGTTGCCGAAGCCAGTTTCAACGATACGAATGCAGCAGTCAGTGCAGCCAAGGCGGCGCAGCCTGCATGGGCCAGGTTGTCTCCAAAGCAGCGAGGAGAACCCTTGAAAGTGCTTGCACGCCTGCTTCGTGAGAACGGCGAAGAACTGGCATATTTGGAGGCTATTTCCATGGGTAGGCCAGTCAGCGGATATACCGATCATCTGATTGCAGCGAGCCGGTTCGAGCATTATTCCGAAGCTGGATATTCTGCCCTGGGTCAGTCAAGCCTCAACACTCCCGGCCATTTGAATGTTACATTGCGACAGCCATTTGGTGTGGTGGCAGCCATTATTCCCTGGAACGTTCCGCTCGTTGCCTTTTCTGGAAAAGTTGGTCCAGCTTTGGCAGCAGGAAACGCAGTTGTCTTGAAAAGCAGTGAAAAGGCGCCGCTCACAGTGAGTCCAAGTAGCCACGGCGTGGGTCAAAATGCTGACATTGGTACTTAGTCCATTAAGGTTGCTGAATATATCCTCAAAGCTGGCTTCCCGCCGGGAGTTATCAACATTATCTCGGGACACGGCCACATCAGCGGCGCTGCTCTAGCAAGCCACATGGATGTTCGCGCTCTGTCGTTCACGGGTTCCACTCGCACCGGTCGTTCAATCCAGGTCGCCGCAGCTAACTCAAATCTGAAGAATTTGATCTTTGAACTGGGTGGAAAGTCCCCAGCAATCATCTTCGAAGATGCAGACTTGGAAAAAGCCGTCGCTGCGACAGCACACAGCATTCAGTGGAACAGCGGCCAGGTTTGCATGGCAAACTCCAGGATCTACGTCCAGCGCTCCATCGCGCCCGCATTCCTGGCAGCTTTCAAGGAGTCATTCGCAAAGGTGCATCACGGGGACCCAACGAATCCTGCAACCACTCACGGCCCGCTGGCAGATGCCGTCCAGGCTGACAATGTAACCCGATATTTGGAGATGGGCAAGAAGAGCGGCAAGTTGGTATTAGGTGGAAAACTGGAGTCGGAGACCTTTACTGTGAATCCTACCATTTTCGCTGAAACGCCCGAGGACTCCAAGATAATGACAGAAGAGATTTTTGGGCCTGTCGTCAATATCAACACTTTTGATACAGAAGAGGAAGTCTTGAAAAAAGCCAATGCAAGCGAGTACGGATTGTATGCTGCTGTATACACCAAAGATGTCAGCCGGGCTTTGAGGTTTGCCATTGGTCTTGAGTCGGGTACGGTCGGCGTCAATTGCACTTCCCCAGTAACGGGGTTTGATATGCCATTTGGTGGATACAAGGCCAGCGGAATTGGTCGCGAGGGAATAAGAGACAGCCTAGATGCTTTCCTGGAAAAGAAATCGGTCTTGCTAAAGGTTGACTGAGAGAAGCAACATCACACCACTTCCCTCTACTCTCAAGCGTTATTCACTCAGGGTAGCTTCAATGCATGCAAAGAAGGTTCTCAAATACTAAAATTGCATCCCAATTTGTCTTTGTTAATTCCCATCTTACCAACTTGGCTTGTTACAGCCCATGGTTGTAGCGAGGCGGTATCAAATAGAAGTAGTACACCTCCCAGCAATTTGCTTCCGCGAGGTATGGGTCGACCATTTGAGGACCTCAGGGTGAGGTCAATGGACCATGATCTGAAAGTAGGCTTCATTAACCCTTGATTTTGACATCACCAACATAATTTACTGACATAAACCCCCCTAGTGAATGCTCAAGCACTACTCCAGCAGCCACCTGAGATCACTCCGAAGTGACTAGGTCGCTGACAGTGGCATCCAATTCGTATTATGATAATTATTACTCAATATTTTCCTTTGACAATTTCCCATGTATCAGCAATGGTTGATTAATCGTGCCCAGTTATAGCGCAAGCTATTCACCTTTTCATTTTAGTTCGGAGACCGCTCTGTCCCCACATCGATCCAGTTGCCGATACGCCGGAGACCGAGATCCAGGGTGCGTCAAATTCAAGGGATGACGTCAGGCTATTCCGGCGACTTAAATATCCATGGAAACTACTATTTATCACTTCACACTCCCCAGAGCCTAAACTACCTCCTTGTGAATTCGTTTTGAGCGTGAAAAAAAAATACCACAAACATGTCCATTCCCAAGATTTCCAAGATTGCTCTGGAGGAGGCTTTTACGCTTCCGGAGCTCGTTATGAAGAGCAGTCTCTTTACTGGGCCTATGGGAGGGCAAGATCTCGCAAAGGATCTTCTTGATATTCAAGGGAAAAGATTGGAAAGGATGAAAGCCAACCGGGTTGATTTCATGGTCCTATCTCTTACATCCCCTGGTCCACAAGACGAAGCCGACCCAGAAAAGGCTCTGGCTTTAGCCAGGCGAGCGAACGACTTCCTTTCTAGTGAAGTGCAAAGGAACCCTTTTTGCTTTGCTGGGCTTGCATCTCTTAGCATGCATGATCCCGAGACTGCCAGGATTGAAGCAAGAAGAGCGATTCAAAGCCTTGGTCTGGTTGGGATTATCCTCAATGACTTTCAGACCGCCAGCTCTGACGGGGAGCAAGTCATCTTCTATGACCAACCGGAATGGGATATTTTTTGGAAGGAAATCACAGAACTCGATGTGCCCGTTTACATGCATCCTCGCCTCACCACGCCCAACGTGTCCAAAACCTTTCTTGCCGAGAGGCTTGGCTTACGAGGGAGTGCATACTTCTTTAGTGTAGGTGAGTACAGAATAACATAACTGTTGATTAAAAATGATTTAGTAACCTAAAATTATTTAGGAGTTTCATTACATGTCTTAGGCATGTATGTAAATGGGGTATTTGATCGATTCCCCAAACTGCAGGTTATTGTTGGGCATATGGGAGAGCATTTACTTCTACAACTATGGAGAATTGATCACAGGCTAGGATACAACAAAGGAGATTTGAAGCCAAAGTCGAAGAAAACATTCCGGGAGACGATGAAAACCGTAAGCGTTGTAAATTTTGTTGCTTCGAATCGCTAACGAATGGGCAACAGAACCTCCACATCACGACAAGCGGGCATTATGGCACACCTGCATTGATGTATGCAATCCAAGAAATCGGAATAGACAGGTAAGCTGACTAATCGAGAAAAACACGGAGGAAATCTAATGGGTTCATAGAGTCATGTTCTCTATTGACTACCCGTATGAGACTATGGAACAAGGATCAACATGGTTTGATGAAATGAGAGAGCTTTCGCAGGAGCAAAAGAAGCAAATTGCATCCGGAAATGCAAAGAAGCTATTTAGGCTACAGTAGTATTGGTGGTTGATCACGGTAGTTGGAAAATAGATTGCAAAACCACAAGCCGCATCTTCTCAATTCTTTTCTGTTGGTATCGAAACCTGCACCGTCTGATAACTGGCCTATAACGCCATCCAAGTGCTCGCACAGAGCGCGTGGACTAGCTACTCTGATTCCTGGCTGATTCGCTAG